>JAOXJP010188893.1:0-12296 GCA_025762735.1 Platanus orientalis | reverse complement strand
TATTTAGTCATTTTCAGGTTAGAGTTATTAGGCTACACTCAATAGCTTAGAGGTCTAGCTTTAGGCTTGTTTGCCTTGATTTTGATTGAATGCTTGCATGATTGATAAAATGGAACCAAGAATTCATGTCCAACTTTACAAAATTAGTCCAAAATTATTTTTTAGATAATTAGGTCCGGATTTTACTTTTTTGTCTAAATTTGGATATTTCTCACCTCTTTTGCTTAGTATATGTAAACACGATACATGGCGTAGACATTCCATAGGTAGAACAAGATTAAAATCAAACCACCACCGCAACAAAGAAAATGAACAAATACAAACCATTCTCATATTAATTAATAAATGTAACTAATCTCATATCCAATCATTCTCCAAATTAACCAAGATAAAACATATTTAGAGGGTTAATCTCTATAACCCATCCATAAAAAAATGTTCAATTACATCTCAGAAAAAATCTAATCTCTAAATCACTCCTCATTAGAGCTACTGCCCACAAACTCCACAGTCCCTTTCCTTGCCCTCTGCTTGAACCTCTTCCTAATGTATGAGTGTCCAACTCTAAATCGAACCTGCTCATCTCCAAGAGGCTTAGTTAAACCATGCCTAAGTCTAGGACTGTCATCAACCTGTAGGGGTGCCACTTGCACCACTCCACTAGGCATCAAAACAGTCTATACTTCAGACTCTACACCGATCTCGGGCTCTCCAGGAGCCTGCTCTTTGCCCATCTTAGGCTCCTCTACGAGCTGCTCTCTCTCAAACTGCTCAACCTCGGGCTCAGTATGAGGCATCTTGGTGTCTCCACCAATACCTCCCATACCCCCTCAAATAGGGATCTGTCTCTACAGCTCCACAAATCAAAACCACGTGTCAAAATCTTTAAAAGCTAACTAAGGAAAGCATAAGTATAACTAACATATGGTAATATGATTACCTCCTGAACCTTAGCTTGGTGGACGGCCTTCAAGGCCTCCACCTCAGTGATATGAGCTTGATGTCTCTACCCCACTAAGGTAAAGCATCTGGCCAACCTGTGGAGGGCACTCAGGTATACCTCCCTCGAAACCTGTATAAGTACACAATGCTAAGACAAATAAAAGAAAAACAAGTAAAAATTGCAGACAAATCTAAATAAACTACCTGAGTCACAACCTCAGGGGGGACCCAACCCTCTGGTAGCTTTGCCTCGGGTAGGGGCACCTCATTGGCCTCACCCCCCACACCAGTCAGAGTCACTACCTCGGGCACCAAGCCCATCACATCTGGCTCTGTTGGTGGAGCCCTCCTCTTACTCCCTAGGCGAGCGGGAGGTGGTGGCCCCTCAAGGGGTGGCTGGGCAACAACAGCCTATCTAAACAAAAATAGACACTATCGAAATTATGAAGATAAAGTAAAACATACTTTTCAAAACAAAATAAAACCAAATACACTTATCGGGGGCTCCACGAGCCGGCCCAAAGGCCCACAACTCTAAGTGGCCCACCACTCAGGATAATCCCTGGCTCAATCCAAGAATATTGAGGCATTGGTGCCCTCATCCCTAAGGTTACCAGTTCCCTCACTCTCTATCACCAGGGGAGGTGAGTGTGGTACCACTAACTCCTCGACCCCTCCTTTCACCTGCCTCCAACACCTCTCACCAAGGTATATGGTGACCTTGCCCAAAGTCACCAAGACTACCCTCTGGCGAGACCAACCCTAAGCAAAGTCCTGGTCTCGGGCATCATCGGCCTCCAAAGCCTAGAAAGCCCATGGGCGCCATCTAATCTGCACAAGCATAATAGACATCAGCAAATGATCTTCAAAAAATAACAACAAACAATGAGCAAAGTCAAACTTAACATTGTGTACTTACCTGGTCCATAGTGAGCAAGTCTAACTCATACTAGACAGTCAATATCTACTTTTGGATCTTGGGAAGGGTGCCCTTCCACCTCGCCACCAATGGAAAGTGGAGCACCTCCTTGCCCCTCAGCCTTGGGGCTAAGGTAGGGAGGTGCTCATAACACCACACCTACAAAAGAAACAGAACAAGTAAAAATTAAAATGCAATGATAAGATAAGAAACAAATTTAAAATCAAATAAAATAATATGCATACCTCCTAAAGGAAGCACAAGCCCACAAAGGCATGAGGGCTCTGTCCTGTGGCAATCTCGCTCATGTTGAGGTACATCCACCCGAGGGCGGATCTACCCCAACTCCGTGTAGCTACCAAACTCAGGTCCTCTAAGGTCGACAGCAAGTAGAAATAAACTTTGTCACTCTTCCCACAGAAGATAGATCGAGTCAACATGTACAGTAGGAAGGTCTGTGTCGAACGATCCTTCTCTACATCCAAACTGTCGTCTGTAGCCCAAACATACTCATCCTCGAACCATGAGGGAAGGACACCGTTGGTGCCCTTGTAATAGACTATGGGTTATGGCCCAATGCAGTGAGCCACCAGAGTGGGGTTGAAGTCCTCCGAGTTCGGTGGGGGTGTCCCATCCATGGATAGCCCCATCATCATGTAGAAGTCAATCGGGGTCACCCCGATCTCCCCCGCTGGAAGGTGGAAAGTTCGCGTGATGGGAGACCATCTCTCCATAAGTGTCATCAGTAAGGCCTTATCGGTAGGCACCATGTGGAGAGTCAAGAAGTGGCCAAAACCCATGGCCCTCACTCTCTCCTGTACATTTGGGCACATCCGGGCCCATAATCTTAGCACCCCGGACCACGAGACATGACACTGCACTTTTTTTTAACCTGTAAGAAAAATAAGTTAAAATGTGTTAGAACAATGTTTAAAGGCAAAATGAATCAAAAGCAACCTAAAAAGAATAAAAAAATCAAAAGTTTCCAAATAGTCTCTCAGGCCTAACACCTGTTTTCCATCCTGACGCTAGTTTTTTAAGCTGACGCCTGTTTTCCATCCTGACGCCAATTTTTTAAGCTGATGCCAGTTTTCCATCCTGACCCCAGTTTTTCATCCTAACACCAGATTTTATACTTGATGCCAGATTTCCAGTTCAACGCCTATTTTCTCAATGCCTGTTTTTTTTAAATAGGCAAAAAATAGGCGTTACGCCTGTAATTTCGGTTAGTGTTTTTCAGGCGTTAAAACACATGAGAATCAATTTCAAATTGACAACTAATCATTCTAAATCAATTTTAAACTAATTTAAATTCATTTAAATAAGTTTAAAATAAAAAATCTAAGTTAAATCAAATAAAAAATCCTAAAAAAGATAATCCAAAACAAACATAATATTGAATCAAATTCAAAAGATTTATTATTCAGAAATCAAAAGGATCCACAAAAAGCAAAAGTTAAATCAATAATCAAAAGAAAAAGACAAAGTTAAAATAAAAAGCTTACCTTATCTGCGAACGGATGCTTCCAAAGAGCCTTTTCTTACGTAGAAAGAAGTGGGAAATGTCGGCTTGGCCCCGCTTGATCCATTGGAGTCAAAAGGAAAAGGCAAAAAGAAAGAAATCTAAAAAAAGATGAACAAGAATGATCTGTGGGGACCTCTCCACTATTCTCTAATTGAAAGTGCAAAAAGAAGAGAATAGAGACAAAAAGAAACTGTCGTGGGCCATTTAAACTCATAACTGATTCCAACGCCAGTTTAACCTCTCAATGCTTGTGTTTTTAATTTAATTAAAAACAGGCATCGAGACAATAAATAGGCGTTAAGCATTTTCCTTCAAATAACTCTAACACCTGTTTTTAATTTAATTTAAAAATAAGCGTTGAAGCAAAAAACTGGCGTTAGGCTCAAATTTTGCAAAATGATATTTTCCACTATAAAATGACATTGCTAACCTTGTGTTCCTATTTATGTTCACAGACATGGCTCACAGATCAGTATAACCAGATACATACCCCACCACCTCTGTAAAGTTCACAAATTCCCTAATTGCCCTTCTCCCGAAGAACAGGAAATTTGGAAATGCTAGAGCCGACTAGGGGCAACACTGGCCTTAGCTTAGATCAATTTGGATTGGCCACTTATAGAAGCAGCCATTTCCTTCTGGGATCCAACATGTATGGTTTTTCGCTTCGGAGAATAAGAACTCACACCCACTATTGAGGAGCTCGAAACCTTTCTAGGTTGGGACCATTGCCTTGCCACCAAAGCCATAATTCTGGTGCACAAACCTAGCCATTTCCTTCTGTGATCACTTGCACTAGTGATCATCTCAGAGACTATCTCTAATCTCTCATATTATGCTCAGCATCCGAAAGGTCGACTATATGGTTGTCCAGCTTTCCTACAAGCTTGGTTATGGGAACATCTACCTGCCCTTGCATCTTTCTCAATTTACGTATCACATGATCTAGCTCTGGTTCAGGTTCACGTCAGAAGCCGACCCTTGCCAAATAGGACAACTGCATCAGATTACCAAAGCTTGCTAGCTGCCATACTTCCTGAGCAAATCACTTGGCGTGTCATATGGCACAAAGCACGTTACCCACTCCTTGCTATAAAAGACTGCACCTACATGGTCATCACAGGAGTACACCAGAGCACTCCCTATATACCAATATGTGTTCTTCGTCAGTTAGCACTCGGACAAGAACTCTTTAACTTCCCTATGGTCTTTGAAAACATATGCGAGCTCAATCACCGAACATCCAATCATACACGGTCTATACTAGCCACTCTATGGGATAACTCACATACTAGAGTCTCAGGACATCCACAACTAGTATCCGCCAAGACACAGGCTATGACACCAGAATATGAACAATGGCTTCTACACAAGCCTCCTGTACAATCGGCTACACTTTCAACATCTACCTTTTTGAATAAGAGACAGTGCACTGAGTCATCATCATCATCACATACTGAGCCATCTCACACTCAAGCAGAGCATGAGCAAGCATTGTCAGATTTAGCCAAAAAATGAGCAACACATGCCCGAACCAAGGCTACCCTAGAAGCTGAGGTACTTTTACGCATAGAGGCCGAGGTATCACGTGAGTGTACCTAGCATTGGAATAAAACATAAGCAGAGCTCATTCACTCTCTGAAAAGTGAGCTTAACGACAGTAGGACTTCCCACAAAGAATTGGGATATGAGATGAGATGCAACAATGGCATGGCCTTTATGCAGGATCAATGGATGAAGTCATGGGTTCGCGAGCTAAGGGAGCAGATATCTTCCCTAGGTTATGAGCTGGTGTCACCTCCATCACCTCCAGCAGTGCCTAATCTCTAGATTTTACTTATCTTTTGATGTATTGGGGCAAGCCCCTCCTTTTTGTAATCTTTCCTGATATATATATATATATATATATATATATAATGTACAAAGATTTTTTGTTTCCCAAAATCTTGTAGTTACGATTAAAGGACATGAATTCACTTGCATGACATATGCACTTGTAAAGCACTTGGCTATCAATTTATAAATAATCAAGAAAAATGAACCTGACAAATAATAACAGTGAACTTCTTCTCTTCCAATCTAGTTAGTAAGCTATAATTGCTCCCCTAGAGACTCGACTATAGAAGCAAAAGAAAGCACAACGTAGGAAAGCAATGGATGACAAGTCAACATCTCCTCCTATAGCAAGCACTACACCCCTTGCCATATCAGAAGCATCCATGGGAAGTCCACCTCCCGCAAAGACCGCTTCAGAAAGCACCCTCCGAGAGGGATTCAAATCAGAAATGAAACAATTCATGGGAGATTTCATGTCCCAGTAAGGTTGGACATCCATCCTAGAACCCGATCAATCCTCGTCCACACCCCAATCTTCTTCACCATCCTTTACCTAACCAAGTCTTAGCGAGCAACCTCAAATTCCTCTCCTTTTTGTGTTCAAAAAGTTGATGTTTTAGTATTTAATGAAGTAGGGAGGACCTTAGAGCCTAAATTCAACATCTGAACTATCATTGCTCAGTATTGTAGAGCAAACTCTCCCACCTGGCCAGGCCTACACACAAGGTTCCACTTATGCCAATCCCCACTTCGACCCACAACTACATACCTATAGCCAGAGCACAGGGCTACTACTGACCTTGAAGAATAGTACGGGCCATCAATGGCAAGCAAAAAAGGGAAAGAGAAAGATGAGACAAGTGCATAGATAGCAAAGCTTGCTGCAGAGTTGGAGTTGATGAAGGGGGGGCAGTTCCCCATTTCTATGGATTTCGAGGACCTCTATATCCACCTTGGAGGTGTGGTACCACCGAACTTCCAAATGCCCAATATTGAGAAGTACGATTGTACTACCTGTCCTAGGATGCATCTCCGCATGTACTATAACGCTATGTTCCAATAGGGACATGATGAGAGGATCTTGGTCTAGATGTTTGGCTAGAGCTTAGTGAAGAATGTAGGAAAATGGCTGGCAAGCCAAGAGAAGAATAATGTCAACACATGGAGGGCCCTCATGTGGTCATTCCTCAACCACTACAGGTTCAATCTAGAATTGTTGCCAACCAGAGAAGAGGTGGAAGGAATGATGACTGCCTCAGGAGAAAGTATCAAAAATTTTGCATATAGATGGAGATTGAAGACCTCCAACTTGAAGCATCCTATGTCCAAAGAGGACCTGATATCGACCTTCATGAGAACGTTGGGTCTTACTTACCAACTGATGCTCCTGACTGCGTCACAGAATAACTTTTTAGAGGTTGTTAACAAAGCCGACAAGGTAGAGTTAGTAATCAAGGCAGGGTTAATACATGAGGCATCACTCGCCCTAGCAGGTTCCTCCAAGTCTGTGCCAAAGAAGGCAGCTGCCACATGGCCAGAAGCTAATCTTGTGCATACCATTGATGTCCCATGGCCTAGTTAGAATAGTGGTCATGTTCTATCTCCGCCATAACCGACTCAAGGCTACCCCGTAGCTATGAGTGCCATCCCTCCTCAAACTCAGCACTTTTATCAGCCTAGGTACCCGAGTTCCCCTGAAGAAGAAAAGAAGAAAAGATGGTTCACCCCTCTACCCTATTCTTATAAGAACATTATGGAGTATCTCCTTAAGAAGAAGCTATTCCAGCTAATTGATCCCAGACCTCCACCATACCCTCTACCCAACTACTACAATCAAGCAGAGCACTATGAGTATCATCAGACTCCAAGGCATACCCTCGACAGGTGTTTCCACCTGAAACATGACATCCAAGATTTGATCGATGAGGGTAAGGTATCATTTGACAGTACACCCACCAATCCCCCACTAAATACCAACATCATCCAGAATCCACTCCCGGACCACAAGCCACCAAAACAGGTCAATATGATAGGTACTAGTAGCACCCAATTCAGTCCTACCAGCTATATTACCAAAGTCTCAGAGCCCAAGAAAATCATCTTTTTGCCACACACAAACCATGTGTCCACTATAGATGGATATGTCCTTGAGCCTATCCCTCCTCCTGAATATAAGCACTTGCTCACCAACATGTGGGATATGGCCCCAGATAGCCCAATCACAGTTCTTCCCCCTGACATTAATAGATACGGGGAAGGTTCAGCAACTCATGACCCTTTCTCATCACCTCATATCATCCCACCACCATCATTGTATGCCCAACTTATTGACCTTTCATATCCCTGCCAAGTCATCAACATTTCTCCACCTACCAGAATCCAGTACTTGTTGAATAGAGTCCCCTTGGGCTATCTAGTTGGAAAGGTTGCAAACCCTGAACTTTCAAAGGATGAGCTGGAAGAGCTCACAACTTTTATTACCCGATCTAGTAGAATCACCAAACCGGTCACATATCTACATCCCGAGGGCAAAGGGAAAAAGAAAATGGTAGAATAAGAGATATAGACAGAAGTACAGAGGTAAACCAGAGAAGCAGAAGAGAAGAAAGAAAATAAGGTTTTCGAAGCAGTTATTCAGAAGTCACACTTGTTCTTGGTCGAGTAGTTATCCAAGACACCTGCACAGGTCTCAATCTTAGGCCTCTTGCTCACATTAGAGCAACACCAAGAAAGATTCTTGAGCATATTCAGAAAGTTCTTTATAGATGCATCAATCACACCAGACAGGCTGGAAAATATAGTGGCAAGAGTGTCAACACCACGAGTCATCACATTTTTAGAGGATGAGATCCATGAGGGAGATACCATGCATAACAGAGCTATCTACATCACAGCAAGTCATTCTGACATGTGTATTCCACTCATCTTGGTAGACTATGGGTCAGATTCAAACATCTGTACCAAGGATACATTGGACACGTTGGGGGTTCCCTCATGTTGTGTGAAACCCAATCCATGTGACATAAGGGCCTTTGACAACTTAGTAAGTCGCGACCAAGGAGAAGTGTTCATTCCCCTAGTGATAGAAGGGAGAACATATCAAGTTTAGTTTCAGATACTGAGTATACCATCCTCCTTCACAATGTTATTGGGAAGACCGTGGATACATCAGGTAGGTGTCGTCCCATCCAATTTGCACTAGAAGGTCAAATTCATTATCACTGATGAGGTCATTACGGTGTCAGTGAACACAGATGTCATCACCATGACTGGCCAGAAGATACTGGGAGTTTGGAACCTGCAAAATCCAAACACATTCACCTCATATTAGTTTGAGATCATACATATAGAGCAAGAGGCGGCCGAGTTGAAGAAGAAGGGTGAAATACTTCCACCAAAATTCAATATGATGGCCCAAATGAAGTTCGACCCAGACAAAGGTCTAGGCAAGCATTCTCAAGGGAGGAAAAACCCCATCAAGGCCATCAGAGTGCCATTCAAGGTAGGCTTAGGTTTCAAATATCTCCTCAAGTATCAGTTCAAAAAGAATGAGAAGAGGAAAGTCAACTACAAAGCCGCACTACACTTCCTATCAGCTTCTAAACTCTCTGAATCCGGTAACACCCTACCTACTATACCACCAGCTCAAACAAATCCCTTAGAGCACAGCACAGAACATTCGTCAATACAGCCAGTCATGATCCCTCCCTCAGTCATCAACCAACATCCTACTTACCATCTTGAGGCTGCTCGTCATGTTCATATGTCCAACACCAAGCCGTCCATCTCTGAGGTTGGGGAATGTTCAGTCCCCAACACCTCAGAACATAGGGAGGACAACCTAACTCCTCTAAGTCTACTCTCGCTCCTTGGCAATGTAAGAGAAGCTCTTCAATCAGTGATTGCAAGCAAAGAACTAGACTTAGATGAGATTGACCCTGACTGGGTCATCATGCTGGAAACATGGATACCTATGGACACCACAGAGAAAATCGAGAAAGCTAACTCAACAACAACAGAAGATGAGGATCAGGTGATGAACTGACTGACCAAGAAAAGAGGCTTAGAACAGCCGACCATTCTCTCACCATTTCAAATTTTCAAAAGCTTTTAGTTCTTTTACTTTCATCCTTTTTGTATAAGAACTACATAGACTTGATCCCTAATGACTCATGAATTGTCAAAGCATTCAATGCACTTGTAAGGGGTATGTAGGCAACCTGAGATACAGCTTCAGGCCTAGTCACTTTCTAAAAAAGTCTTTTTGTTTTTCTTTACCCTTGTAGTCAAAGAACTATTTACAAATTGATCTTGACAGACCAATGTTTTTAAAAAAGCAATCATGCTAAAAGTTAAGTATGTAAGCAACCTGAGAAGTAACTTTAGGCTCAGCTGCTTTTCAAATATATATATATATATATATGTATTTAGTCCACCCCAAGGTCAGAACTATGCGTGACTTGATCCCCGATGAACAAGTTTACTTAAGCTTGTGATCAACACAAACATCGGGTATGTAGGCAACTAAGAGTTGATTCCAAGTCCAGTTGCTTCTCTCGGGTATAAAATCTATTTTCATATAAATTAATACTAAAAGCTTTCTTTCACAAAACAGGATTAAGAAGAATGGAATGATGATGAATTAATGCCAAAAGAGGTGATCAAGGCCTTTGAGCACCATGAAAACCAAAATTTTCCATCGGTAGATAACCTTCAAGAAATCAATCTTGGGTCAGAAACCATATCTAAAATTATAAAAATTGGGACCCCTAGCACTTTAGATCTGGGACATGCCCTGTTAAACTTGCTCAAAGAATACATAGACATCTTTGCATGGACTTATGCAGACATGCCTAGTCTGGACACAGACCTTGTCACCTATAAGCTTCCCACTAACCCAGATATTCGTCCCATCAAGCAAAAACCTAGGCGTCTAAGACCAGAATGGTCCCTAGCCCTCAAAGAAGAAATCTAAAAGCAATTAGATGCAGGCTTCCTGTTATCTGTCCAATATCCTCAATGGTTAGCCAACATCATCCTTGTACCCAAGAAGGATGGCAAGGTCTGAATGTGCATACATTATAGAGACCTGAACAAAGCTAGTCCCAAAGATGACTTTCCCCTACCCCACATTGATGTGCTCATTGATAGTACTACCAAACACAAGATGATGTCCTTCATGGATAGGTTCTTAGGCTATAATCAAATCAAAATGTCAGTAGAAGATTGTGAAAAGACTGCTTTCACAACCCTTTGGGGCACGTTCTGCAACAAGGTAATACCCTTCGGTCTAAAAAATGTCAGGGCAACATATCAGCGGGCCATGACTGCCCTATTCCATGACATGATCAACAAAGAGATGAAAGTCTATGTTGACGACATGATTGTCAAATCTTGTCACAGAGAATATCACTTGAGTCATTTACAGAAGCTGTTTGCCCGTCTTAGAAAATACAGATTGAAGCTAAACCCGAACAAATGCATTTTTGGAGCCTCCCATGGGAAATTGCTAGGCTTCATCATCAGTGAAAGAGGCATAGAAGTCGATCCTTCAAAGGCCAAAGCAATCATTGGAATGCCTACACCTCACATAGAGGAAGATGTACACAGTTTTTTAGGCCATATCCAATACATCAGTTGCTTCATTGCCCATCTCACTCCCATTTGTGAGCCTCTGTTCAAGTTGTTGAGAAAGAATGCTCCAACTCAATAGAACAACGACTACCAAGCTGCCTTCAACAAGATCAAGAATTATCTACTAAGCCCACCAGTACTGATCTCTCCAGAGCCAGATCGTCCACTCATTCTGTATCTGACTATACATAACAACTCCATGGGATGTGTGCTAGGACAGCATGACAAGATAGGCAAGAAAGAATATGCTATCTATTATTTGAGCAAGCATTTTGTTGACTACGAAACCAGATATACACCACTTGAGAAAACCTGTCTCTCTTTAGTCTACGTCACTAAAAGGCTTAGGCACTATATTCTATCATACAAAGTGTTCCTGATATCTCGAATAAATCCCATCAAGTATTTATTCGAGAAGCTAGCAACCATAGGAAGAATTGCCCGATGGCTCATGATGCTATCAGAATTTGACATCACTATGTCTCACAGAAAGCCATTAAAGGGCAAGCCATAGCCGATTTCCTAGCAGATGGACCCACAAATGAATCTTCATCCTTAAAATTTAACTTCCCAGATGAACATATACTATGTGTTGAAGTAGAATCAAACAAGATTGTCAGATGGAAGATGTGTTTTGACTGGGCTGTCAATCAACTAGGCTACGGCATTGGAGCCATGCTCATTTCTCCCATAGGTATCCTCATTCCAATCGCTGTAAGGCTACATTTTCAATGCACCAACAATATAGCTAAGTATGAAGCTTACATCATCGGTTTGAAAGCAGCCATTGATCTTGGTATCAATGAACTGGAAGTTTATGGAGACTCAGCACTTGTCATCTTCCAAGTAACCGGAGATTGGTTCATTCGGGAAGAACAATTTTTGGATTACCATGAATGCCTACAGATCCTATCCAAGAACTTCGAATAACTTTCGACTACATTGGTAGAAGAAGAAACAACTTTACAGATGCTTTAGCCACATTAACTTCAATGATTGACATCCCTCAAGGGGTAGACATGACACCTATTGAGATTGAGCAGAGGAATAGCCAGCTTATTGCCTCCAGATTACAACTATTGATTTAAACAAGGAGCCATGGTTCCTCGACATCAAGAACTACCTGGAAAATTAGACTTTTTCGTCCATGGCCACCAAGAATGATCAACGTGCTCTACGGAGATTAGCTGCTCAATTTATTTTACATGGAGGGACCTTGTACAAGAAGTCCCCTCATCATATTCTCTTGAGATGCATAGATGAAGCTGAAGCTGAAGCCTTCACCATCATTGAAGACATCCATGGAGGAGAATGCGGCCCGCACATGAATAGGCTCATGCTTGCCAAGAAGATTCTTAGACTGGGTTACTACTGGTCAACCATGGAATCAGATTGTTGTCAACATGTAAAGAAGTGCCACACTTGCCAGTCTTATGCCAA
>JAOXJP010188882.1:0-12298 GCA_025762735.1 Platanus orientalis | reverse complement strand
CTCTTTGTGTTTTAAGGAGGCTAAATAACCTAAATGAAGTGTTATTAGGGTTTAAAATATGTCTAATATGAGATACCATGTGTGTGGGGGTCCAATGGGTGAAAACCATGTTAAAAATGACACAAAATGTAATTTTCAAATTTTTTTAGCATTTCTAGGTGTGTTGTGATTGATCACAGATCACCTAAGAATCGCGTTTCTTTATTCGTGATAAATCAAGTAAAAAAATTAGATTTTGTGGTCAATCACGAGATCCGTGATTAATTATGGCGTGATCGATCACATGATTATCCTAAAAAAATTATATACAAACACTCATTAGTAAATCGGCCATAACTTTCTCTAAAAAATTATGAATTACAAACCCTTTGATGCTTTAGAAAGTAGACTCGAATACCTTTCTAACAAGGTATAGAGTAAACTCTAATTCACTCAAGATCGGTGTTAGTGGGCTCGGGAAGTTACCCTGAATACGCATTTATGATAACTTTCAAATTTAATAAGTTCAATGGGTTCTTCACTTCTAGCTTAGTCCAAAAGGTTCCTAAACCAATCTATGATATGTCTAAAGATGTGTAATGATATTTTTACCCTTCAAGTAGAATGTGGAGTGTTACATTGACTCTCAAAGAGTTTTCTTTAAGTAGGAGATGATCCTTTGTGGTGATACTTAGATCTTCTCCGGCATTAAGACATCTTGTCCTATCTGGTCTTTCTTTTCTTGACCATTGTTGCTATGTTAAAATAGTATCATCTTAAAGAGGATGAATGGAGATAAAACTTTGATAGATAAACTCTGAGTAATCCTGTTCCTTTTAGAATGACTTACTTTAAAAAGAATAAGGAACAAATCACATAAAAATCCTCATATTGTTCATAGTTCACAAGGCAGAGAAAAAAAAATCAAATAAAAATCTTCATATTATTCATAGTTCATAAGGTAGAGAAAAAAAGTCAAATAAAAAAAATCATTTTATTGTTGTTTACAGCTCAGTTGTCATTTACTTCCAAAGAAATGATTTTTCGCTCCATCTATACCACAAAAATTCAAAGAACAAAAAAACAAGTTAGAATTTAAATTTACTTTATTATATAAACCAATTTTGGAACATGACCTACTAAAACTTGGTTTTGTGATTAATTTGATTCTCAACAAAATTCTTAAGATTCAGTTAAGCGAGTAAGAATTAAGAATAATTAATATAGATGAAATATGTTACCAAAAATATTTTTGAGTCTTACGAAAGGTGCATAACATACTTCCATATAAATTATACCTCAACGATGGAATGAAATTGGATCTTTGAGAGATTGTATTCGTGTTCGATACATTTACAAAAAGAACAATTACATTAAAGAATGAATTAGAAATTATATATCAATTTATATTATTTCATCATACACATAGTCATTTCACGTACATGCATTTAATCTCTTACACAATCATATAATTAGACACAATCATATAAAGTGCAATGAAATAAATATAAAAAAATATATTCAAACTTTAATAATATATATATATGCTTTTTACCCCTCCTTATTGTTATCATTACAAGCTTGTTAAAAGACATCAACACAGAGAATACGAATCTGCTTAGCACCAATGCTACAACATTAAATAGATGTAATTAGTAATATATTCTATAATTAGTTAATGCGTAATCTTTTTTTTTCATTTATTTTATTTGATATGAACAAATAAAATTCAGATTCAATACGTCAAATTGCTTCCTTTTAAGTCATGAAGATGAATGTATACCTTATAGAAATCCACCAGTCCATCCTTATAACCAACAAAATCAAATTAAAACCAAAATAATGAGTTAATAAATTTGAATAGTTATGACTTGAAAATATATATTATCTCTCAGTTCTGTTATAGCCTTCTTAGTGTTTTGGTAGAATATGGATATGATATCTATTAGAAACATGGGATCATCTTCATTTTTCATATCTTGAACTTGCTTAAACTAGGGGTCTAGCTTTTCCTGCAAGACATAAATTGAAGAAATGCTATACATAAATTCACCTTGATTAATAACAACTAAGATCCAAGAACGACTAAGATCAATAACGAATTTACCTTGATTAGAGAAACTAAAACAAAAAATCTAAGAACGACTAAGATCAATAACGAATTTACCTTGATTAGAGAAAATAAAACTAAAGATCCAAGAACAATAAAATTTTAAATCCCTAACAATTTTCATTCAAATTATTCATTATTCACTACCAGAAATTCTTAAAGCAAAATCGATTAACTCTAAGTATATCTTTTGTAAGAGAAATTCTCAAAGCAAAATCAATTAGCTTTAAGTACATATTTTGTAAGATCACACTGAGTTGTAGTTTTAGCATTTCAACTATAATTTCTTTATCATATTAGTTTATAAACTAACATATGAGAAGAGAAAATACATTGAGCAAATTCAAGTATGGAATCATATACTCTGGATTAAAAATGAGTAAATTCAACTATGGATGATTTTGAACTAACAAATGAGCAAACAACTCTTAGTTCTTGGTTGCTAAATTGAAATGTTATGTAATAAAAAAGTTTTACAGAGGAGAAATTTTTTTTTAGTAGAAAGATCAATAATGAGGATTAAAGAAACTAGAACAAATGATCCAAGAAAAACTAAGATCAACAACAAAGAAAAACCGGAACAAAAGATTGAAGAACAACAAAATCTTAAATTCATAACAATTTTTATTCAAATTAACCACTAAGAGGAATTCTCAAAGTAAAATCGATTAGCTCTAAGTACATCTTCCGTAAGAGGAATTCTCAAAGCAAACTCAATTAGCTTTAAGTATATCTTACGGGAATTCTCAAAGCAAAATCGATTAGCTCTAAGTACATCTCAATCTTGATTTTTTCGTTAGGATGGTTTTGAACTAACAAATGGGAAGAGAAAATACGTCAAGCAAATTCAACTATAGACAATTTTGAACTAATAAATGAGCAAACAACACTCAGCTCTTGTTTGATAAATTAAGATGATTTTAGTAGAAAGATTAATAATGAGGATTAGAGAAATTGGAATAAAAAGATCCAAGAAAAACTAAGATCAACAACGAATAGAAACTAGAATAAAAGATCGAAGAACAACAAAATCTTAAATCCTTAACAAATTTCATTCAAAATAATCACTGTAATTCTCAAAGCAAAATCGATTAGCTATAAGTACATCTTCTGTTAAGAGAAGATAAATATAAATACATTTGGTGTAATCTTTACCCCATGATCCAAGTAATCCCTACAAGGATTTCAAGCCAAGGTATAAAACTTGAAGAAGGAAAAACACCACTTGTAGGAAGCAAAATCAGCCAATTTTTTTTTATTAATTTCCATCATACCAATACAAAAACATGCAGCCCTCTATATGAGCTCACAAGCTCATGAAAATAACAAAAACCAAATTATAAACTCCTAAACTACTAGCTTACTTACTACCTAAGACTTTCCTAAACTCAAAACTATTAAAAACTTGACTTTCTAAATACAAAAAGTGTCAAAATCAAGCCCTTCTAGAGGATTTTAGCCATCACTCTAATAGGCTCCTGCTTTGACTTGTTGATTCTCTAAAATTACGAAAATACCATTGGCAATAATGCCTTATTACGAAAGTACCCAAAAGAAAAAAACCATAATGACCTTCATGTTCTAAACTCTAATAACTTATAAACTATTAAGTAAAACAATAAAACACTCAAATAAAGACTTTAAAAACTCCATTATGTGTTCCAAAGATGTTCTTCCATGTGTAATTGATACAGTATAAGTTGGAGAGCGTATGTGGCAACATGAATTATAGTAACCAAACTCTAAAGTGAGCGCTATTTAATCCATAACAAATAGTTTCATAAAGTCAAATTTAGCACACATTGAATCATTAAATCAAACACCTTATGAGCAGGTTCAGTCATAGACATAATTCATTAAAGAGTTGATGTACATATCCACATCATATGCAAAACATCTCCAATGGAGTCATATGGAATGATCATGTATATGGATGGTTTTATGATTGAAACCTAGTTGGATAAGAATGATGGTTGCAATTGCAAGTATGCAGGATATAAGTTTTGGATTGTTGTGATGTAAAACAATGTGGAAGAAACTGTTAAGGTAGTTATATGATGTATAAAGGGTCTTTGAAACAATACCAAGAAATAGGTTGTTGGAAAAAAATTTGGACATCAATAAAAGGTTAGGGGATGGGTTTGAAACATGAATAAGTGGTGTTATGAGTGGCTAGTTGGTTTATTAACAGTTTCGGGTTTAGATGATGGTATTCATGGAATGATGATAGGTTTTATGAATAGATATCATAAGGGAAAATAATGGGAAGGTACTTAGAGTTGGCTGGCTAGGTCTATTGGTGGTATGGGGGTTGAGTGATAAATATGGAGGAGAAAGTAAGTTGCTGGAAATTCTGTTACAGAAACCTTTAATGAAGGAATAACAAAAAATAAAGAAGAAAGATAATATAGATTAGTACTTGTGGAGAATCACTTCATCCACTATCTTGGAAATCACTAAACCAAGATCCACCAACTTAGGCATCGCAAGCTGGAGAATAACTTCACTCGTGTTAGAGAGAAAAACCAGTTATTTTTTTAAATTTTTTTTATTGATCTTCTTCAATAAATTAAACTACAAGTTATGGACTATTTTTATAGCCATAAAAAATCTAAAAAACTAACTAGCCGTCAACCAAAAAACTTCCCCCTCTCTCCCAAGTCACGTGACAAGTTTCTCACATACAAACCATATTTAAGGCCCATTACAACTTTCTCCTACATAAAAAATTAAAATGCCCTTCATGTCCTATACTAATAATTAATAAAATATGAAATAAAAGAATAAACTATAATAAAACTCTAATAAAAGGAATAAATTAGCAAATTAATCTCCAATTAGGCTCCCACAAGCATCTTCCATATGTCTTCTTGTACACCTTCATCAGTGGATCACGTCAAGGCTAAGTATGGCCTCCACTCAGCTCCAATGTCCACATTAAACCCCCCTTGTTTGACAAAACTCGACCTCGAGTTTTGTAGAGGGAACAAATTAGCATACTTTGAGAATTTGCACTAATCAACCTTGAACCATAGCCTCCAATAATTAAGTTGTGATGTAAATCCATTCTCTTGCAAGTGTCTAACATGAGGTAGACCTCAATAGTCTACATCATCTGTCTGATTAGTAGCTGATATGGAAAACACCTCATAGTATTCATTTTACTGAATATGAACTAGCATAATAATCCCAAGAAGCATCACAGAGTCAAGAACTAGTGCATCTGTAAAGATGAATACAAATGGGTTGAATCTCACTCTGAGTTAGAATTGGGACTTTGTCAGATTGCTAGTCACGAACTGGGGAAGCAAAATGATACTCATTTGTAATCTCCACTAGCTCATCATATTGATCATCATTAGTCATATCAGCCTCTTTTGTACTAATGTTCTCATCTGTGGTTTTGGCTTCATCTTCATGAACTTCCATCTCAAAATTTTCTTATACATTTATTGGTTCAACTTCATGTTCCATAACAGTAGGTTTGGAGTCAGCAACTTCCACATACTTCTTTTGAATATGAAGTTGGATCTCATCAATGACTGGTTTAATCTTCTTCGTTCTTTCTTGAAAATGATTTAATCTTCTTTATTTTTTCCCTTCTTATAACATCATCATGTGCTTTTGTATCTGACAAGTCTGAAATTAATGGTTCCACATCAACAAGTCTCACTTGAAATTGATAACATGCTCTTCACTCATAAATACGAAGATCATTAAATGCCTTGTTAAGATTGACCCTCCTCTCATTCAACCATGCCCTTTCCAAAATCACTGGATGGTCTTCTAAAAGGCTTTTATCTAAGTAACAATCAGAACTACCAATAAAGTATCCGAGTCCAAACTGAACAATAAAGTGATCATCTTTATAGTAACAGCATGATCTTGCTTTGTAATGTCGAGATAGACTAGCAACCAAGCCAAGAGATATGTAGTTTTCCTCATGTTAATCACTAAATATGACCCTAATAAGATTTCCATGAGGGAAAGTAAAAAGGGTGCTCTACTATAAAACCCATTAATCATCAAGTAACATAAAAACGTATAAATCAGCAAACATTCAAGTCTTTTGTCAAGAACCTTATGGGTATACAATCCCCCAGCCTTCTGTATTTAAGAATTGATTGATTGATTCCTCTAAAAAAATTAGTAACAAGTAGTGAACTAGAATAACAATTCAGCAGCACTTAGACCCTTTGCCCGACACTTTGTATGCAAAAAAAAAAAAAACTCCATCAACAATAGTAAGTAGCAAACAATTGAGTATCAAACATAGAGCATCAGTAAAGTAATGAAAATAAGTAGCAAATTAATGTGTATACACAAGGTTTTCTCAGCTTATGTATACAATTTTGTAAAGCTGTGGAGACTTGATCAACAATAGATCCATGAGTAACCAACTTGAAGCTAATGTATTGCAATTGAACAAAAACAAACAGAAGATTAGTTCCCTTCTTAAAATACACTCAATGAGTCAAAACCTCGATTGTATTAACCATTCTTGGTGTCAAACTGCGTCTAGGAATAAAGACTTGGACTGAGGCTGATATATATTGCTAAGAGATTCAAATGCTAGGCAACGTACTTAGGATACTGGTTTTGTTTAAACAATGTCAAACTACGCACTAGTGGGATTAGATTTAAGCTCCTTGATGAACAGCAGGTCAACACTGGTGTTTTAATATGTTGAACAATGATTAGGTGCTTAATTGGAGATACTCAGTAATGTACAAAAACAGTTAAGTGCTTTATTGTGGAGTACTCAAATAATGGATTGCGGTAGGTCATTGGAATCCAAGTCAGCAACAAGAAAAATTCAATAAGGTCTCCACAGATCATTGACCACACATATGCATAGGATAAAATCCATTAGAAAATATAACCAGGCACAACACTAGTGGACATCCTTGAATAACCACTCAAAACATCAACCTTGATGCACCACCATCCTTATAAAGTAGTCCAAAACAGTTAAGTATCACAGGGGTTTTATGGTTAATAGAAGGTTTAAATTATGGTATGCTAGTAGCTATATGGAAAGGGACTGGTGTGAAGTCTAAATGGATTTACAGATGGTCTAAAATAGGTACTATTAGAAGGAGAAAATGACGAGGTAAAATATAGTTTATAGGGTCATAGGATGGGGCAACATGTAGGCTAGGTGTGGATTGGTAATAGGGCAAAACAAATGACTGACAGTGGGTTGATTTGTATGTTTTTTTTTTAAAAGGTAAGAACATATTAGCAAAGCCAAAAACAAGATGATACAACTAGCATGAGCAATGCTAGCAAAATAACATAAAATGACACAAGGCTAATAAGCGGGAAAAATAACATGGTCTTAGTAAAAAATCCACGACTCAAAAGGGGGCTTGGTCCTTGAGGAGGAAGTAAACACCAATCGTATAGTCTTGTCAGGGTATCATCTAATACGTTCCTAGGTTGAAGCGAAGAACCGTACAAAATTCTTCTATTCCTTTCTTTCTGGATGAACCTCCAAAGGGTCGTTAACAGTAAAATCCGCAACTGTTTGCCCGTGTCACTCCATTCCCTACTTCTCTGAGAGGGCCAGCAAGAAAGCAAACTTTTGACCAACCTCAAATGAACCCATTCTACCCTAAATCTAGTCCAAAAGTAAGACCATAATGAGTACACTCGCGGGTAGTGGAGAAAAACGTGTGCATAGGATTTGTCCTCTAAGATACAAAGGCACCACCAGTTAGGGATCACCATACCCTACCAAATCAAGTTGTCAATTGTGGGAGAATGATTCCACCATAATTTCGTTTGACACTTTGAGCTAAATTTGTGGATTCTAGGCACAGATACCAAGTGAGAACTCCGGCTTTTGATGGCATAGCTCTTCATACATAGATTTCATAAAAAAGCCTCCTCCTCTAGGATCCAAATAAACTCCTCCTCCAACTCTGGATCTCAGGCTGGATAAGAGTTTAGAAGACCCAATAGCCACCCCATTTCCTTGATCTCCCAGTCATTCAAATTCCTACGAGGCTTTAAATCCCAAAAGTAGAAAACTCTCGAGCGAATCAAGTGCTCGAACACCAACCCATATTTGGATCAGGCCAAGTTGAAGTAAGAAGGGAATAAGACAAACAGAGGTTCCCTAGCACACCACACATCCTACTAGAAACTGACCTTATCACCCTTGTTGACTTTGAATCTGATGAGACTAGAGAAAACATCTATGTTTCTGCTGATGGCTTTCCAAAGCCCACACCTAGGCAGGTCTGTCAGCTCTCTGCTAGCGTAGATATGTCTTTCTTCCCCCTATTTCGCTTGCAATAGGTGCCTCCAAATAACGTTTCTTTGAGTACCAAACCACCATAGTTATATAGAGAGTAAGGCTCTATTCAACTCCCTTATCGATCTAATGCCTAGACCTCCTTGATTGACCAGACTACAAACATTGTTCCAATCCACCTAGTGAATCTTCCTCTTCCCCTAACAAGAACCCCACAAATAGTCCCTCTGAAGTATTTCCAATTTGCTAAGCAAGGAGACTAAAGCCTAGTAAAGAGAAAGGAAATAAATGGGAAGGCTAGCAATCACATTTTTCAGAAGAACAAGCTTACCACTGAGCGAGAGATAGTTACTTTTCCAATGTGCTAGTCTGCTACTCATTTTTTTTGACACCGGATTCCAGATCGATTTGGTCAAAGATTTCAGTCCCAGAGGAAGCCCAAGGTACTCAATAGGAAGGGGGAGAACATCATAACCACTAATTTCCACCATCTCTTCCACTTCAGCCACATTCCCAACCAGATGTAGAGTCAATTTACTCCAATTAACCCTCAGACCAGTTGCCGCCTCCACCATTAAAATGATGCATCTCAAGTTACGAAGACCTTTTAGATCCGTATTAAGTATGAAGAGTGATTCATCTGTAAAATGGATAAAGGGGACCGCCAAACCTCTTTCAATAGCCAAAAACCCTTTAAAAAGCCCCACCACTTTAGCCTTTGCTAATAAATTGGCCTAATAGGTCAGCCACCATAATGAACAAATAAGGGGAAAGAGAGTCACCCTGCCTCAAGCCTCTGTTCCCTTTGAAGAAACCCTTAGGAGAGCCATTTATAAGCACTGAGAAAGATAGAGAAGAAAAATAAATCTTCATCCAATTTCTCCACTTGTGGTCAAAATCCATACCCTCCTAAATCTAATCTAGATATCCCCAGTTCACATGGTCGTAAGTTTTCTCCATATCCACCTTACAAAAGATATTAGGCCTCCCCACTTTCAACATGGTATCAATAGACTCATTAGCCAATGTAGAACAGTCATGATTTGTTTCCTAAGAAGGAAAATATTTTGTGTTTTCAAAATAATGGTGGAAAACACATTTTTGAGTCTGATTGCAAAAGTCTTGGCCAATACCTTATAGAGGCAACCCACAAGACTGATATGGTGATGATCCTTCACTTCAGAATCAAAGTGATGAAGGTGACACTCAAACTTTTGCACTACTAGTCCTTGTAATAGAAAGCTGCAAACACATCCATGACCTCCATTCCCACTACGTTTAAGCAGATCTTCAAGAACTTAGTAGGAGCTCAATGCAGTCCTAGATCTTCTCCTGATTGTACTCCCATTGCCCCTACACCTTGATCTTACTAATTTGATTGATAAATCTTCTCCAACTTGCCGTTTTGTGAAATTTTTTATATCTCTATCCACCTCCTTGAGCCAAGTTACTCGTGATTTCTGACGCCAAGAGATTTCCCCTATTTTCAGCAACCGATTATACTCCCTTTTGGCCTCTCCCTTTTTCCCCTTTTCCTCTTCTACACCACTAGTCATGCCTTTAACATCCAAGGCCTCTATTTGATTTAAGTAGGATAACTTTTTTACCTCTAGCCCTCCAAAAACTTCATTCTTCTATTTGACAATGCAAGATTTGAGGAGCTTTAGCTTATGCCCGAAACAATAGCTGACCAAACCCTCCACCTCAAACTCCATCCACCACTCTTTAATTTTATCCTTGAAGCCCGGGATTTCAAACCACATCAGTTCAAATTTGAAAGGACGAGGATCTGAGGAAATCACATTTACATTAATCAGAATAGGGACATGATTAGAACCCGAACAAGGAAGAGTTTCTTGAAAAACCTATTCATGCTCCATCCAGTCAGTTGTAAAGACAAATTGGTTCAAATGACTACACACCCTATTTGTTTGATTGTTAGACCAAGTGTACTTGGCTCCTCTCAGGGGCATGTCCACTAATCCTCACTCCTTAATGAAGTCATTAAAGTCCACATATTATGGTGAAAAAGAGAAGCCCTTAGCCACTCCTCTAGACTCCGGACAACATTGAAGTCTTCCCCAATGCACCATGGCACACCCTAATCCTCGTAAATCAGACCTAGCTCACTGTTGACCCCATTAAAATCGGAACCAACCGCCAGTCTATACACCCCTAAGAAAACCTTATTATACCCATCTTCTTTGCTCATGCAAAGTAAAGACACAGAAAAATCCCCACCTCTACCACTTTTGTGTTCTAAGCCACCAAGATATCACCTGCACTGGAGATAGTAAGTTTATGAATGACATCAAAATATCTCTGACCTCACATGTCAATAGCCCACCGTCGGTCCATTTTACTCGATTTCATTTTTTGAATTGAGAGAATATCCACCTTCCACCTTCTCAACATGTCTTGGATCCCCCACCTTTTCTCCAGCCTCCCTAACCCCCTAACATTTCAGGTACAAATTGACATCTTCATCTTGCGATATAGATTGATACACTACACCTCTCCCCTTCCTTCTACTTCTACCCTTTACTTTCTGGTCATATATAATATTAGACAACAAGTTTCTCAACTCCCTGAGCTTCCTTTCCCCTTTCTACTTTTACATGGAGCTTTTCAATTTCCTGGGGCTCCAACTTCTTTTTTTTTTTGATTTCTCAAAAGAAATCTTCCACTCAATCTTCCAATCCTCTAAAAGCACAACCCAAACGTCTCTTAACTTCTGCTACTTTCTTAATAGCCCATTTCGAGTAGGGGGGAGGGGGAAGCATCATAATAGGTTCAACCATAGATACCATATCCTCCTTATCGAATCCCACCAATTGATCTTCCCACAACCTGACATCAGGTATCGATCCATCAGATGTATAGTCCCTCTATAAACGATGGCAGTCATCCGCCTGGTTTCTTTAAATAGCCTCTTTAAGGTACTCTACTTTGCAGCGAAAGGACACCACCAGTGAATGACCTTTAGATACCTTGCCGATCTTGCTATAGCCCTCCCCCGAGCCCTTATCAACAGACACAAACCTGTTGTGGACAACCTCTAACAGATCGAGCCACTCATCCCCCTCTCCTTCCTCATCAATTGAATTGTCAACACCTACCTTAGCCTTACATTTAGTGGCATGAACATGTTGCTCTTGGTATTTTTTACTTCGATATTTTCATAAGGCATGGAAAAGGTGACTTGGCCCAACGGTAAGGCTTATTATTAGCATCCCTGGTGGCATGGGTTCGAATCATGGAAATAGCCTCTCCAGAAATGAGGGTAAGGCTACGTACATCTTACCCTCTCCAGACCCCATGTTAGTGGGAGCCTCTTACACTGGGTTGCCCTTTTTTTTTTTTTCATAAGGCATCTCATTTGGGATTCTACATTAATTTTAGATCATTTAGACTATTTGGTTTTTATTGTCGATAGTATTTGGCATGGAAATATTTTACATTCATGAGCATCCTATATGTCCTTAGAATTGGATCAAACATGTTTATTTGTATTTTTGTATTCGGCTTCTTACATGTGATTTACCTCTTCGGTTTTTTATTGTTTATGATATAGGACATATAGATATTTTTAATGGCATACTTATGTAGTAATTACTTTACCTTACATAAGCATGATTTTGGCACATCAGTTTTGGACACGAGGATTTGATATGATATCCCTATGTGGGAACATGCCCTTTTAGTCCTGAAGACCCCTAAGTGGGTTGGTCCTTACGACCCTCAAGTACCTTGCTGTCAGATCACATCAATAAGAGAACAAGCACTAGTTGCCTAACTATGTATTATGTATGGTTTTTATGACCTTGAAGATCCTTATATGGGTTGGTTAGACATAGCCCCAGAGACCCTTCATGTGGGCTTTTCTTCTTAGGCCTAGAGACCCCTTTATGGGTTGTCTTAATAGTCCTCAGATAACCAATTACTAA
>JAOXJP010188861.1:0-12298 GCA_025762735.1 Platanus orientalis | reverse complement strand
TGGCTATTTGTTGGGCTGTGAATGGTAATTTAGGAGCCGTGAATGGTTATTTGCTGGGCCGTGAATGGCAATTTGGGGGCCGTGAATGGCAATTTGGGGGCCGTGAATGGCTACTTGTTGGGCTGTCAATGGCAATTTGTTGGGCAGTGAATGGAAATTTGGGAGCCGTGAATGCCTATTTGCTGGGCCATGAATGACAATTTGCTAGGCCGTGAATGGCAATTTGGGGGCTATGAATGGCTATTTGTTGGGCCGTGAATGGCTATTTACTGAGCCGTGAATGGCTATTTGTAGGGCTATGAATGGCTATTTGTTGGGCCGTAAATGGCAATTTGCTTAGTCTGCTTGAAAATGCTACATATTATTCATGACGACCTTTTAAGGGTTCAAGTCATGAAAATGATAATATAGTCTGCTTGGAAATGCTACATATTATTCATCACGACCTTTTAAGGGTTCAAGTCATGAAAATGATAATATATTGTCTGCTTGGAAATGCTATATATTATTCATGACGACCTTTCAAGGGTTCAAGTCATGAAAATGATAACATATAGTCTGCTTGGATATTATTCATGATGACCTTTTAAGTGTTCAAGTCATGAAAATGATAATATATAGTCTACTTGAAAATTGTTACGTATCATGACAACCTTTCAAGGGTTCAAGTCATGAAAATAATAATATATAGTCTTCTTGGAATTCCATTGCTGAGGAGACGAAGCCCAATTCATTCCTGAGGGGATGAAGTCCAATTCCATTTGTTGAGGGGACGAAGCCCAATTCATTACTGAGGGGACAAAAAGCCCAATTACATTTGCTGAGGGGACGAGGCCCAATTCTATTTGTTGAGGGGACGAAGCCCAATTCATTACTGAGGGGACGAAGCCCAATTCCATTTGCTGAGGGGACGAGCCCAATTCCATTTGCTGATAGGATGAGGCCCAATTCATTGCTCAGGGGATGAGGGCCCAAATTTCACTTGCTTGGGGGCTGTGGCCCAATTTCTATTTGTTTGGGGCCCATTCCCACATTTCCTTGCTTGAGGGCTTCGACCCTGCATCCTTTTGCTTTTTATTTACTAGGAGGTAGTACCTCCTCTCTGATTGGTTTTGCTGTGAACAGTCTTGTTGGGAGATGACTCACCATCTTCGATTGGGGCCTAACGGCAAAGTCATTGTTGGATTGGTGGAGATGTCTCATCTCTGTATTGAAATCAAAAGAGTCATGTTTATGTTGTATTTAGTCCAATGGTGGAGGAGGTTGTTGCGAAAAGCCCAATCAAGATCCCTATTACCTCATGAAGTCTATGTTGGCATATCTTACCCAAGCACGATGTTGCATGACACATTATAGTGAGTTTCAGATTCATTGGTTGAGCATGAGATTCGAAAGCTATGTGCCTGAAACTCTCTATTAAGTTGTCATTTGTGACAGCCCCTTGGACCTAGTTCTTCTGTGAATGGCATGAATGTCTGAACTGGATATGCTGATGATCATTAGTTATGCATTTGAACTCCTGTTGCTGATGGTTATGCCCCTATTTGCTCCAAGATCAAGGAGGATTTCAGTTATGGGCTGAATGATGGCTTAGGTAATGGATTTGAATGAAAGGGGTAAAAATGCCCAAAATAATTATTAATTGTCAAGCTTAATCTCCAATGTTCAATGATGAAAATAGGTCTTGAATGTGGGACAAAATGTGGCATAGGATATGGGTGCCAATAAATGTTGAATAACAGGCTCAAAATTGTAGCATTTCATCAGGTTTATGATTATTCAATATCATAAGAGGTGTCTTGACTGTCTATGGATGGGAGAAATTTGAAAGATACAGGAGATAGGGTGCATGTTCAAGTCTGTTGAGACTTGCAAAATGTGTGAATACTTGTAGAATGTGACTGAACCTTATTCAGGTTGCCTACGTACCCCAGTGTAGGGATCAAGTCAAACATAGTTCATTGGTGAATGTCTATCATCTGTTGAGTTTGAAGGTTCAATTATTGCAAGGTAGTTTTAGCAATGAAATGGTTGGGTGGAAAAAAATCCTCCTCTTTTTCTTTCTTTTTCT
Organism: Platanus orientalis; assembly: GCA_025762735.1. Classification (NCBI taxonomy): domain Eukaryota; kingdom Viridiplantae; phylum Streptophyta; class Magnoliopsida; order Proteales; family Platanaceae; genus Platanus; species Platanus orientalis. The sequence goes on along the minus strand of JAOXJP010188861.1, from coordinate 10,227 downwards.
TCTTTTTTGTTTTTCTTTTCTAGTTTTCTTTTTTTTTTATGTGATGCCCAAGTCAATAGCGGTTTTCAAACCAACAATACAAGCTTCATATTCAGCAATGGTGTTGGTGCATGGATAGTCTTAACAGACTGCGATAAGAATGAGGGCATTTGTAGGAGATATGAGGACAACTCCAACATCGTTTCCTCTCTGGTTAACTGCTCCATCAAAGCACATCCTCCATCGTATTAACTTGGTCTATTCTACTTCAATATATAATATATGTTCATCTGGGAAATCAAGATTGGTGGATAAAAGGTTCATCGACTGGGCCATCGACCAAGAAATCTGCAATGGCTTGTCCCTTGATTGCTTTCTATGGAATGAAAGATATGTCGAATTTAGACAACATCATGAGCCATCGGGCTATTCTTCCTATTGTGGCTGATTGCTTGAAAAGATATTTGATGGGATCCATCCGAGAAATTAAAAAGACTTTATATGACAGGAAGTAATGCCTCAATCTCTTTGTCACATATACCAAAGCAAGACAAGTCTTCTCAAGAGGGGTATATCTAGTTTCATAATCAATAAACCACTTACTTAAGTAGTAGATGGCTTATTATTTCTTGCCTGATCTATCGTGTTATCTGAGAATGCAACCTATAGAGTTGTCATGCACTATCAAATATAGAGTCAATGGACTGTCTAGCTTTGGTGAAACCAGCACTGGCAGACTCAACAGATAATTCTTGATTTTCTCGACTGCAACCTAGCAGTCGTTGTTCCATTTAATAAGAGAATTCTTCCTCAGAAGCTTGAAAATGGGCTCATAGATAGGAGTCAATTGGGCAATGAATCTGCTGATGTACTGGATGTGTCGTAGGAAATTACGCACTTCCTTTTTAGTGTGTGGAGCTGGCATTCCAATGATGGCCTTTGCCTTGGCGAGATCCACTTTGATACCTCTCTGGTTGATGACGAAACCTAATAACTTCCCTTGTGAAGCCCCGAAGACACAGTTATTTGGGTAGAACCTTAACTTGAACTACCTTAGCCTGGTGAACAACTTTCGTAAGTGCCTTAGGTGATCTTAATGATGACAGAATTTGTCGATCCTGTCCTTGACATATACCTCAATTTCCTTATGTATCATGCCATGGAATAGGGTTGTCATAGCCCTTTGATATGTTTCCCCGACATTTTTTAAGCCAAAGAGCCTGAATTTGTAGCAAAAGATGCCCTAAGGAGTGGTGAAGGACACCATCCATAAAGGACACCAATTGTCATTTTAATTTGGTTATACCCAGAGTAACCATCCATGAAGGACACCATCTCGTGACTAGTCGTACTATCAATCAGAACATCAATATGAGGCAATGGGAAATCGTCTTTGGGACTCGCTCTGTTTAGGTCTCTGAAATCAATACACATGTGGACCTTTTTGTCCTTTTTGGGGACAAGGACGATGTTTGCCAACCATTGGGGGTATAAAACGGAGATGAGGAAACCTACGTCAAGATATTTTTAGATTTCTTCTTTCAATTTAAGTGACCATTCAGTTCAAAGACGTCTAGGTTTTTTCTTGATGGGATGTATGGATGGATCAATAGGAAGTTGGTGAACAACAAGGTCTGTATCACGACCGGGCATGTCCTCATAGGTCCATGCAAAAATGTCAATGAATTCTCAGAGTAAACATACAAGAGCACATCCTAGTTCTAAAGTATTGGGGCGATTTTTACCATTTTAGGGGAAGTTTTAGACCCAAGATTTATCTCTTGCAAGTCATCCACTATGGGGAGATTTTTGTTTTCTTGTCGTTCAAAGGTGTCAATGACCTCTTCCGACATTAATTCTTCATCATCGCAATCGTACTCTTCCTAAGTGGTTTTTGAAAAGAAAGAATTTAGTAAAGTATATAAAAAATGGGGTTTTCCCAAAAATGGAAGGAGTTGGTCTTGGAATTGCTTCCAAGATGCCTACATATCTAACATTTTTGCATTGATTTTAATGTGAAAGAAAGTGGTCAATCAAGATCAAGCTGTACGTAGTTCTTGGTATTTAGGGATGACAGTTTTTTTATTGTTGCTTTTTTTTTTTGAAAAGCAACTGAGCCTGAAGTGACTTCTCAGTTTACCTACATACTTGACCTTTTAAGCATAAATGCTTTTGAAAACATTGGTACATCAAGATCTAGCCACACGTAGTTCTTTGATTACAAGGGAAAATAAACATAAAAGTAAAGATTGTTTTCAAAAGTGACTGAACCTGAAGTTGTGTCTCAGTTTGCCTACGTACCCTTTACATTTGCATTGGTCCAATGCATTGACATTTGAGTCAGTAGGGATCAAGTCTTATGTAGTTCTTATTACAAGGTGAAAAAGAAAATTAAAATAGCCACAAACAGAGTGACGATTACATGTCATGCCGCTAATCTTCAGTAACCAACCCGGTACAAGCTTGGGTCCTCTTCCATGGGCCTAGGCTGCTCTTCAATGTCGGTTGGCATTCCATCTTCTTGTTGGTTGACCTGTGTGAGGTCAATCTCATTTAGGTACAACTCTTCATTGGAAATTAACAGTTGAAGTGCCTCCCTGATGTCTCACGGCAAGGACAGCAGACTTGAGGAGGTCACATTGTCCTCTTTATTTTTTGAGGTGGCAAGAGTATAACTCTCGCCAATCTCAAGGACAAATAGCAAACTGCTGAAAAAAGGAATGTGCTAACACTCACTTGAATGTAGTGGAGGAGGGAAGGATATCTTAACTTGTCCTGGGTTGATTACTGACTCAAAAATTTCTGGAGGAGGGATAAACAAAGGAGTTGTGTCATATGAGTTTTGTGGACTAGCTTCTCGGGAGACCCATAGGGGGATGAGGCACTGGGTTTCTTCCAACTTGGGTTCATCTAGATATTTAGGAGTTATGGTGGTCTTTTCAGGGATTTGAAACTGACCCTCTTCTTTTTCTTGCCCCACTATTTCAGTTCCGACTTGAACCTGAGACCAGTTCATAAGTGCTTGCAGATTACTTTAATTGGCTCTTTTCTACCCTAGAGGTATTTGTCTAACCCTTTCTAAGGGTTAAACCTCATCTTAGCCATCATCTTGAATTTCTGGGGGAGAACCTCCGCTTTCTTCTTTTGCTCTACAGCCACTTCTTTGGTACAAACCATCTCAAACTAATAAGATGTGTAGGTCTTTGGTGTCTGGAGATTTTGTACCTATAAGACACTTTGCTTAGGTATGGTCTGGACATCTCTATCTGCCGGCAGAGTTATCACCTCATCCCCCACAATAAATTTGACTTTTTGGTGGAGCAAAGAGGGGACAACTCCAGCCTGATGAGTCCAAGGCTACATAGTAACATGGCGAATGATGAAGAGATGTTGAATACTTAAAAGCAGACGCTGAACATTCTCCCTTTCAAAATAAGGGGTATGCCAATCTCACCTTAGCCATGGCTCACTGTATTATCAAAGGCCCTGATGTCACATGAGCTTGATCGGAGGTTCTGAAACGGGATTGTCAGTGAATCCAATGTGCTGATAGTGCTGATTTTGAGTGTAGACCCATTGTCCACTAAGATTAGTGGGATGCACATGTCTTGATAATATGATGATACATACAAAGCCTTGTTATGTGTGTCCCCTCCTAGGATTTCTTCCTCTGCAAAGGTGACCACTCAAGGCACAACCACTCTTCCGACCATGTTCTCTTGATGGTCGGGAGTTATTGAAGCATCCACAAAGGTTCTTCAGAAAATGTTTAAGAACCTATCCCTATAGGGAGCAAACGTGACCAACAATCCCAAGATTGAGATGTTGGCTTGGGTCTTGGCTAGCTACTCTACCAAGAATTAGTGGGACTTACGGATTACTGCTTCAAAGACTTCATTTTCTTTCTTTTCTTCATTCTCTTTGACCCTTTCTAGTTCCACTGTTTCTTATTCTTCTTGTTGTTGTTTTTTCTCTCTCCTTGATTCTAACCCTGCCTTTTCCTTTCCCTGGGTAGAATCCTGGCGCAGATTTGTAATGGTTGGTTACATGATTCTGCCTGACCTGGTAATGAGACCAATGAGGTGTGCAACCTCGTCTGCTGATAAACCCGAGTGAGACTCACCTACTTCCTCCCCATAGCGATAAGGAACTTTGTTGTATTCATGTAGTTCAATGGGTGGTGGGGGAATGTGTACAACAGGAGGGATAATTGTGGATGGTGGTGGATATGACATTAAAGAGGGAAAGGTGTAAAGGGCAGGTGGAAAGGGTTTAAGGGGTGGAGGAGGAATGTAGTAGGTTTCTGTATAGGGTTCAGCCATTATTGGAGCCTCAAGCTCATCATCTGGTGAGAGTAGTGATAGGAGCTCTTCTTCTGGGATGTTCCACAGGGCTAAGATTTCCTTAGTGGTGAGGCATGTAGGGTCTACAGAGGTCAGATAAAGTACATGGTTATCTTTGGGTAGGATTATCATGGGTTGGCTTCACTGATTTTGGTGATGAAGCTTGTCGGGTTAAACTCTTGCCTCCCTACTTCTATCATATTGGTCCCCTTGGATGGTCGGTGTGATGGGAGTGGTTTTTAGAGGATGCTGGAGTTGGGTGGATTGTTGGATGGGGGACCAAAAGCTACTTTCTCCTCCTTAATGAGGTCTTGGATATAATGCTTTAGGATGAAGCACCTGTCTATGGGATGATCAGGTGCTTGATGGAATAGGTAGTGTTCGGTTGCATCACACCTAAAGGCTAATGGATTAGGAGGGGGTCTTGGTTCAAGGAGTTGCAAGAGCCCTTTACCCACAAGATAATCCATGATGTACTTATATGAGTAAGGAAATGAGGTGAATATTCTTTTTTTCCTATCCTCAAAGGGGATAGACATGAATCTTGGTTGTGGCCTTAACTGTGTTTCTGGAGGCAATCGCGCTGTAGTTGGAAAACTAGAGATTGCTGGTGGTTGAAGCTGCTACTTTGTGCGGGTTGGGGAATCTCAATGGTCTGCACAGTATTGCTCTCCGAGCAAGTTACTACTACTTTTCTGGGGACTGGCCATCTTGCTATAGGGGGAACTGTGCCTGCTTTCATGACTAGGCTTACTCTGATGGCTAGTTGGATGCAAGTGGCCTTATCAATGACCTCCACAAAGTTTCTTGTGTTGGTCATAAGAAGCATCAACTCATATTCGGCCCCAGGGTCTTTAAGTAGGTAGAGATCATATCTTCTTTTGACATTGGGTGCTTTAGATTCAAAGTTCTTTATCTCCAATGGTAGGCATAGTCTCTAAGACCCTCATTATCATAGGGGTGCATCCCTTCAATCTCATCTCAGGTGGGCAACATCTCGAGGTTGAATTGAAAATGATTAATGAAGGTCCTGGTCAAAGTCCTCCATGTGCCCACATCCCTCTTGTCTTGTCCTGCGAACCACTTGGTCGCGTCTTTCTCCAAGCTTCTCGGAAACATCTGCACTAGAATTCGATCATCTATTCCCTACTGAAACATGGCATTGTAATACATCCTCAAGTACATTTTGGGGATACCAGTGCTATCATACTTTTCCATGTTAGGCATTTGGAAATTACCATGTAGGTCACCACTCGAATATACGCACAGGTCTTCGAAATCCATGTTTGATGGGAGTTGTCCCCCTTTCAAAAGTTCAATCTCGCTAGCCATTTTAACTAGCCTGGTCTCAGTTTCATTTGGCTATGAGGATAAAGGCACTCCCTTCCCTTTCCCACTCTGGAGCCTTGGCCCATACGGCTCTTCCACATTTAACGTGGACTGGTGTAGTTCTTGAATGTGGGTAGTTGTGCGGCTAGGGGTAGTGGTGAAAACTGGTGAATGTTCTTGGGACCTAGAAAAGTTGGAGTTCTAGAATAACAAAGACTCAAGAGAGGGGTTTGGATCTTATGAACGATTCACCGGCCCTTCAGAGTGGATGAGGTAATCATGGAGCACCTTTTCAAATGCTATGGAAGTATGAGGATGTGTGGGAGGGAGGGATGTTTCAGTTTGTGTCAATAGGGAAATTTGTGAAGAAGAGGTAGAAGATACTCCATGTTTGGACATGAAAGGTTTCCAATAATTTCTCCAACTCAAGCTTTTTTCGTGCTGTCAACCGATCACTAGGATCAGCGTAAGAGTGGGGAGTTCTGGTTGAAATCATGGGAGTAGTAGAAGATGGAACGCTAATAGTTGATGGAGTCATTCCCGCCATTATGGTCTATGCCCTCTTCTTTTTCTGCAGCCTAGTTTCAGGAGGCATTATCTTGTCTATTTAAAGCTGGAACGAACATTATTGTATTTGAGAGATTGAATTATAATTTGCTTATTTATTTAAGCCAAAAATATTTAGACAAATGCTAGATCATACAAATGAATTCATGTCCAATTGTTGAGTCACAATTTTTGAGAGAAAATGAAAATTCATTTATTATATACATATCAAAAAATAGTTACAAGCATAGCTACATCGACCTTTAAAACAAAATAGAAAATGATACATAAGATTTATAGTCCTGGGACTTTGGGAGGTGGTGGTGGGGCCTTCACCGGTTCATAACCTAAGGAAAAGACTTGATCACATAAATTCTGAACCCAATCAAATTTCCACTAGGCCTGTGAGAAGGTTTTAGTGTTGCTACACCAGAATTCAATGTTGAGATCAGTATGGGAGGCCCTAACATCATTGAGTTCACCTCTCAATGTGCTAACAAGCTCGGTTAAGGTGATGTTTTCTTCAAGTGGTTATCTCTTGAGATTTCAGCCTTAGCATGAATAGTAGACTCATCTTCGAGGGATAAGAGGGCAGTCTCGAGAGATGCATGGGTGGACTCAAGAAATGCACAAGTTGTTTTAAGGGTTGTCCGAGTCTAGTGATGTTAAGCCTACTCATTTGCGAGATCATAAAGAGCTTGCTCTAGCCTCAAATCAGTCTGAGATAGTCTACCTTGTGAAGTGGAAAGCACATTTAATCGAATCTTCTTATTCGGATGATCGGTGGCTGGTGCAACTAATGGTGCTGATGTGAGGTTGTGAATCCACAACTTGTAAGGAAGTGACACTTCGAGTGTCCTGGAAGACACTAGAGGCAAGTGCCAAGTGGCATGAATATGAGAACATTCCCAAAGCTCAACCAATAAAGACCAGGTCTGTGGAGGTGTTTTGTAATCAAGCTTGTGAACATTCTCATAGGACATGGTAAAGTCAAACAAATCTTGACGAAGTGTGAACTAGAAAATCACTCGGGCTGGTGCATAAGGTGTACTCTGATGTAACCCTGTGAGAATCATGTAAGTACGAGTTCCTAAGAACAAATGTGGATAATAAACCTTATGCCACTTGGCTCTTCAAGTGATATGCTCGGGAAGCAAACCGGGAAAGATTCCATGATAATATGTCATTGTCATTTTCCCTTAAGGAGCTTGGATGGGATTGATTTGATAAGGAACAGAAGAGGGTAGTGAAGAGATATACTCACGAAGCCAAGTTTGCAAGAAAGTCGGCAACCATATAATCGGCCACTACGTTGTCGAGCACAGTGAGATAGGCTAGATATGGTCTCTACAATGATCATAGGGGCCAGAGTTTTCCCCTCAGAGAGTTGTCCCATAACACTACACAAAACTCCGTCAATATGATGATGACTGTGGGATAGAAGAAACTGTCCCAGAACTATCAAAGTGAAGGCATTGAACTTGGTTGGGTCTGAAAATCCCTAACCTTTTTCCAGCCTCAGTCTAACAAAAGATCAAAGGGGCAGTGTAAGAAATCCTCGGAAGTTTCCTTGGGGAGGAAAACCTTCAATACATTGAGTGTGTATTGAAAGTCTTTGAAATAACTGCTCTTGTGGGTGAGAAAAATTGCCTTCATAAGATTGTCATCATGACTCCCGAAGATGATCGACTTTGATGGTTTTAGACCCAAGAAGGATTCCAATTCCTCGATCGCTGGGGTCAATTCAAGTTTCCCGAAGTGGAAGACCATAGCGGAGGGGTCCCAAAAATACTCAGCTGCTTTTAGAAGAGGCCAATCGAGATGGATGCGAACTAATGACAAGGTGGCCCCGAGGTGGCTTTGGTCTACCCAGATAGCTTGTTCTTTCAGCGGAAGCGAAACAAGCGTATATGTGAATTTGATAGAAGTGGTGGTGAATGATTCCAAGAAAATAGGTGTAGAGTCCATTCCTGTGGAAGAATCATATGGCAAAATACTAATGATTTGAAATTATGGGCAAAAAATGGCATTTTGAAAATTTTATGTCAGTACGCCTGATCTTTGTGTATACGCCTGAACTTTAATTTAATTAAATTTCAGGCATATAACATGTTTAGGCATACTGTACAATTATGGCCTATTAAAAGTCCCGCTAGCCCGATTTTGGTCATTTTGAGTTTTTGAACATTAGGCATGTACCTTTGCAAGGGAAAACACTTAGAGAACCTATCCTACCCTGTCTCAACCATTTTCATTCATTCGAAAGACCATGAGCGCAAGCAGATTATCGCGGAATTACCCGCTCCTCCCATCCCACAAAAAGGCTCTGTGGAAGAATTTGGCTAACAACAACATAAGTTTTAATCCTTTTTTAATCATTCATTCTTTCTAAAACTTTACTTAGATTAGAATTGCACACCTTGTTCTTGTTTTTTATGGTTTAAAGAATGCCCGTTTATCTTATTCATTTCTTTTGTTTTTGAAAAAGAATTGAAAAAAGCTTCTGATTTTTAGGTTTAAATTTCTTTAGAATTATGTTTTTTTATTATTATTATTCAATTGTTTTATTAAAGTGCTTTTTTTCCAAAAATTTTGGACAAGGCATAGGGGATATGCCTAAACTCCCTTGTCTGCCCTTAAATTTCATAGTACGCTTGAACTTGCACAACATTTAAGTTCAGGCATATTGTAAAATTCAGGTGTACTTAGGAAATTCAAGTGTATATCCAAAATTCAAAAGTACTTCTTGAATTCAGGCGTACTTCTTGAATTCAAGTGTACGTCCTGAATTTAGGCATACAGCCTTAGTTCAAGCTTACATACAGTATGGTTTTTTTATATAGATATGTACAAAAGATGTATAACTTTATGTTGAAATGAAATGAAGAACTTTACTTTTGTTCTTTTAATTGTGGTATATATGGTTTGAATGGACTATGAGATGAGATGGACATGAGAGGACTACATATATGTAACATAGAAAATTTCCCTAAATATCTAATAAAAAAAATTGTTTTGAAAAATAGCAAATTGGACATGTATTCTTGGTTTTAATGTCAATATACATAAGCAAGCAAGTGAAAGCATAACAACAAACAAATACCTATTTCTAGACCTCAGAGATATTCAAGTGTATCCTAAGCAAACTCTAACTTAAAATGAATATATGCATACAAAAAATTTTAATTAGAGAGATTCTATACAGTTCCCAAATCTAAACACTTCACCGATTACTCAAATCTTTAGAATAGTGACTGGGTTGGGTTGCTCAGCCCGACTGCACTGACGTAACAGCCATGATTCAGGCATTGTCCCTTATCCTAAATGTTTTCCAATATATGTCCATTGGTAGGTAATGACCTAAATAAGGGTATATGAGAGTGATGTGTGGGTGCAATGTCATATCCAATGGACTCATTATATAAAAAATGTGAAAAATCAAACATGTTTTACAAATAATTTGTTAAATATGAATTTGATCATGCTAACTAATTCAATCTTTCCTAAGTCTAATGTGAACATGTTTTATGCCCTAAGATGCAAGTTTAATATGGTTTAAATGAATGTATATCCTACTAACTAATGATATGACCTAAAGTCTATGTGAACACATGCTTTATAAAAAACATAAATGAAATAAAAACAAACAAAAAGAAAGTTTAATAATATTTTGACATTGCATATTCAAAGGTTAAACAACGAGTCCCTAGTGGAGTCGTCATTCTGTGGGCATCGCGGAAAGACCTGGTGGGTCTACCCGCCACCCCACTTCTGCGGGTTACCCTAAGCCTAGCTCGTGCCATGATTTAGGCTTCAATTTAGAGTCACCACCAACTCGGGTTTTTGCAAACGGAGTTAGACATTTGATGCAGGCTTTGCAGCCTGGGGCTAGGCCTAGGAAGACTCTCACACTGGTCTAGTTGTTCAAAGATTTGGGAAGTTGTTTAGTTACAATTAGGGAAGGTGTTAGGCACCCCAAATATCCACCTTTATAGACTGACTCCTTTGACCTACCAAAGTCCAAATATTA
>JAOXJP010188850.1:0-12298 GCA_025762735.1 Platanus orientalis | reverse complement strand
CGTGTGGGATCGGGCGCACAAGTTTAAGAAAAGGTACAAAGTTGTGCATGTGGTAGCTTATGTTGCACAACAACTACAATTGGTACGAACTTATGCACATGTGACCTTATAATGCACAAGTGAAATAAATTGTTCCAAGTTAAGCAGGTGTGGGCTCGTAGTGCACCAAGCTTACACATGCTACAAAGTTACGCAGGTGTGGGCTTGGGGTGCACAACTTCTAAATAAGGTACCATGTTTCCCACGAGTGGGACTGGGTGCATAATTTCCCCTAAAGGTAGAAAGTTACGCACCTGGTGGCTCATGTTGTGCAAGGACTACAATTGTTTCGAACTTGAGTACATGTGGACTTTTGGTGCACAGTTGCAAAAAATGTTCCAAGTGAAGTATGTGTGGTCTAAAATTGTACCAATCCTACAAATGGTACAAAGTTATGAAGTTGTGGATTTGTGGTGCACAACCTGTAAAAATCACTTGAAGTTTTGCACGTTGGAGGCTTGTTGGCCACAACTCAGAAATTGGGTACAAAGTTACTTAGTGGTAGGTTGATATGCAAATTAATGAATTGGCCGAAGTTATGAACGTTTGGGTTGTGGTGCCCAACTTCTAAATGAGAAACCAAGTTCCACACATGTGGGATGGGGTGCACAACTTCAACAAAATGTATAATATTGTGCACTTGGTGGATTATGTTGCCCAAGATCTACAATTGTTACGAACTTACACACATGTGGCCTTTTTTAGTGCACAAGTGAAATAAATAGTTCCAAGTTAAGCAGGTGTGGGATCATAGTGCACCAATCCTACATCTGGTACAAAGTTACGCAGGTGTGGGCTTATGGCACAAAACTTCAACATAAGGTACCATGTTCTGCACGAGTGGGATTGGGTGCATAATTTCCCAAAAAGGTACACAGTTGTGCACGTCATGGCTCGTGTTACACAAGAACTACAATTGTTACAAACTTTTGTAAATGTGGACTTTTGGTACACAATTGCAAAAAATGTTCCAAGTTAAGTGTGTGTGGTATGAAGTTATACCAATCCTACATATGGTTCAAAGTTACGCAGGTGTGGATTTGTGGTGCACAACCTGTAAAATTCACAGGAAGTTTTGTACGTTGGAGGCTTGTTGGCCACAACTCAGAAATTGGGTAAAAAGTTATGCTAGTGGTAAGTTGATAAGCTAAATAATGAAATGCCCAAAGTTATGAACGTTTGGGTTATGGTGGCCAATTTCTAAATAAGGTACCAAGTTTACCACGTGTGGCGTGGGGTGCACAAATTGAATAAAATGTACAGAGTTGTGCACGTTGTAGCTTATGTTGCACAACAACTACAATTGGTACGAACTTACGCACATGTGGCCTTTTAGTGCACAAGTGAAATAAATTGTTCTAAGTTAAGCAGGTGTGGGCTTGTTATGCACAACATCTAAATAAGGTACCACATTCTGCACGAGTGGGACTGGGTGCATTATTTCCCCAAAAGGTACAAAGTTCCGCACGGGGTGGCTAGTGTTGCGCAGGAACTACAATAGTTACGAACATACGTACATGTGGACTTTTGGTGCACAATTAGAAAAAATGTTCCAAACTCAGTATGTGTGGTCTGAAATTGTACCATTCCTATATATGGTACAAAGTTACGCAAGTGTGGATTTGTGGTGCACAACCTATAAAAATCACATGAAGTTTTGCACGTGGAGGCTTGTTAGCCACAACTCAGAAATTGGGTAAAAAGTTACGCTAATGGTAAGTTGATAAGCAAAATAACGAAATGGCCAAAGTTATGAACATTTGGGTTGTGGTGCCCAATTTCTAAATAAGGTACCAGGTTCCGCATGTGTGGGATGAGGTGCAAAACTTCAACAAAAGGTACAAAGTTTTGCACGTGGAAGCTTACGTTGCAGAACAACTACAATTGGTTCAAACTTACACACATGTGGCCTCTTAGTGTACAAGTGAAATAAATTGTTCCAAGTTAAGCAGTTGTGGGCTCGTAGTGCACCAATCCTACATATGGTACAAAGTTACGCAGGTGTCGGCTTGTGGTGCAAAACTTTTAAATAAGGAACCATGTTCCGTACGAGTGGGACTAGGTGCATAATTTCCCCAAAAGGTACAAAGTTGCGCCCGTGGTGGCTCATGTAGCGTAAGAACTACAATAGGTACGAACTTACGTACATGTGGAATTTTGGAGCACAATTGCAAAAAATGTTTCAAGTTAAGTATGTGTGGTCTAAAATTTTAGCAATCCTACGAATGGTACAAAGTTATGCAAGTGTGGATTTGTGGTGCACAACCTGTAAAAATCACATGAAATTTTGCACGTTGGAGGCCTGTTAGACACAACTCAGAAATAGGGTAAAAAGTCAAGCTAGTGGTAGGTTGATATTTAAAATATTGAAATGGCCGAAGTTATGAACGTTTGGGTCGTGGTGCCCAATTTCTAAATAAGGTACCAAGTTCCGCACGTGTGGGATGGGTTGCACAACTTCAAAAAAAGGTACAAAGTTGTGCACGTTGTAGCTTATGTTGCACAACAACACCAACTGGTACAAACTTGCGCACATGTGGCCTTATAGTGCACAAGTGAAATAACTTGGTCCAAGTTAAGTAGGTGTGGGCTCGTAGTGCACAAATCTTACATATGGTACAATGTTAAGCAGGTGTGGGCTTGGGGCGCACAACTTCTAAATAAGGTACCATGTTCCGCACGAGTGGGACTGGGTGCATAATTTGCCCAGAAGGTACACAGTTGTGCACGTGGTGGCTCGTGTTACACAAGAACTACAATTGTTACGAACTTAGGTACATGTGGACTTTTGGTGTACAATTGCAAAAAATGTTCCAAGTTAAGTTTGTGTGGTACGAAATTGTACCGATCCTACATATGGTACAATGTTACACAAGTGTGGGTTTGTGGTGTATAACCTGTAAAAATCACATGAAGTTTTGCACGTTGGAGGGTTGTTAGCCACAACTCAGAAATTGGGTAAAAAGTTACGCTAGGGGTAACTTGATAAGCAAAATAATGAAATGGCCAAACTTATGAACGTTTGGGTTGTGGTGCCCAATTTCTAAATAAGGTACCTAGTTCCGCAAGTGTGGGATGGGGTGCACAACTTCAATAAAAGGTACAAAGTTGTGCACATGGTAGCTTATGTTGCAGAACAACTACAATTGGTTCGGACATATTCTCATGTGGCCTAATAGTGCACAATTGAAATAAATTGTTCCAAGTTAAGCAGGTGTGGGCTCGTACTGCACCAATCCTACATACGGTACAAAGTTACGCAGCTGTGGGCTTATGGTGCACAACATCTAAATAAAGAACCATGTTCCGCACGAGTGGGACTAGGTGCATAACTTCCCGAAATGGTACAAAGTTACGCACGTGGTGGCTCGTGTTGCGTAGGAACTACATTAGGTACGAACTAATGTACTCGTGGACTTTTGCTGCACAATTGCAAAAAATGTTTCAAGTTAAGTATGTGTGGTCTAAAATTGTAGCAATCCTACATATGGTACAAAGTTACACAAGTGTGGATTGTGGTGCACCACCTGTAAAAATCACAAGAAGTTTTGCACGTTAGAGGGCTGCTAACCACAACTGAGAAATAGGGTAAAAAGTTACGCTAGTGGTAGGTTGATATTTAAAATAATGAAATGGCTGAAATTATGAACATTTGGGTCATGGTCCCCAATTTCTAAATAATGTACCAAGTTCCACATGTGTGGGATGGGGTGCACAACTTCAACGAAACGTACAAAGTTGTGCACATGGTAGCTTATGTTGCAGAACAACTACAATTGGTTCGATCTTACGCACATGTGGCCTCTTAATGCACAAGTGAAATAAATTGTTCCAAGTTAAGCAGCTGTGGGCTCGTAGAGCACCAATCCTACATATGGTACAAAGTTACGCAGGTGTGGGCTTGTGGTGCACAACTTCTAAATAAAGAACCATGTTCCGCACGAGTGGGGCTAGGTGCATAATTTCCCCAAAAGGTACAAAGTTGCACACGTGGTGGCTCGTGTTGCGTAAGAACTACATTAGGTACGAACTTACATTCACGTGGACTTTTGGTGCAAAATCACAAAAAATGTTTCAAGTTAAGTATCTGTGGTTTAAAATTGTAGCAATCCTAAATATGGTACAAAGTTACGTAAGTGTGGATTTGTGGTGCACAACCTGTACAAATCACATGAAGTTTTGCACGTTGGAGGCTTGTTAGCCAAAGTCAGAAATAGGATAAAAAGTTATGCTAGTGGTAGGTTGATATTTCAAATAATGAAATGGCCGAATTTATGAACGTTTTAGTCGTGGTGCCCAATTTCTAAATAAGGTACCAAGTTCTGCACGTGTGGGATGGGGTGCACAAGTTCAAAAAAAGGTACATACTTGTGCATGTGATAGCTTATGCTGCACAACAACTATAATTGGTACGAACTTGCGCACATGTGGCCTTATAGTGCACAAGTGAAATAAATTGTTCCAAGTTAAGCAGGTGTGGTCTCGTATTGCACCACTCTTACAAATGCTACAAAGTTACGCCGGTGTGGGCTTGGGGCGCACAACTTCTAAATAAGGTACCATGTTTCGCACGAGTGGGACTGGGTGCATAATTTCCCTTAAAGGTAGAATGTTATGCACGTGGTCGCTCGTGTTGTGCATGAACTCAATGGTTTCGAACTTACGTACATGTGGACTTTTGGTGCACAGTTGCAAAAAATGTTCCAAGTTAAAGTATGTGTGGTCTGAAATTTTACCAATCCTACAAATGGTACAAAGATACGAAGTTATGGATTTGTGGTGCACAACCTGTAAAAATCTATTGAGGTTTTGGACATTGGAGGCTTGTTGGCCACAACTCAGAAATTGGTTAAAAAGTTACGTAGTGGTGGGTTGATATGCAAAATAATGAAATGGCTGAAGTTATGAATGTTTGGGTTGTGGTGCCAAATTTCTAAATTGGAAACCAAGTTCCGCAAGTGTGGGATGGGGTGCACAACTTCAATAAAATGTATAATGTTGTGAACTTGGTGGATTATGTTGCCCAAGAACTACAATTGTTACGAACTTACGCACATGTGGACTTTTTTAATGCACAAGTGAAATAAATTGTTCCAAGTTAAGCAAGTGTGGGCTCATAGTGCACCAAGCCTACATATGGTGCAAAGTTATGCAGGTGTGGGCTTGTGGCACACAACTTCAACATAAGGTACCATGTTCCGCATGAGTGGGACTAGGTGCATAATTTCCCCAAAAGGTACACAGTTGTGCATGTGGTGGCTCATGTTGCACAAGAACTCCAATTGTTACGAACTAATGTACTTGTGGAATTTTGGTGCACAACTTGTAAAAATCACATGAAGTTTTGCACGTTGGAGGCTTGTTAGCCATAACTCAGAAATTGGGTAAAAAGGTACGCTAGGGGTAAGTTGATAAGAAAAATAATGAATTGGCCAACGTTATGAACGTTCGGGTTGTGGTGCCCAATTTCTAAATAAGGTACCAAGTTCTGCACGTGTGAGATGGGGTGCATAACTTCAACAAAAGGTACAAAGTTCTGCACGTGGTAGCTTATGTTGCAGAGCAACTACAATTGGTTCGAACTTACGCACATGTGGCCTCTTAATGCACAAGTGAAATAAAGTGTTCCAAGTTAAGCAGCTGTGGGCTCGTAGTGCACCAATTCTACATATGGTACAAAGTTACGCAGGTGTGGGCCTGTGGCGCACAACTTCTAAATAAGGAACCATGTTCCGCACGAGGGGGACTAGGTGCATAAATTCCCCAAAATGTACAAAGTTGCGAACGTGCTGGCTCGTGTTGTTTAAGAAATACATTAGGTATGAACTTACGTACATGTGGACTTTTGGTGCCCAATTGCAAAAAATGTTTCAAGTTATATATGTGGGGTCTAAAATTGTAGCAATCCTACATATGGTACAACGTTACGCAAGTAATGAATTTTGGTACACAACCTGTAAAAATCACATGAAGTTTTGCACGTTGGAGGATTGTTAGCTACAACTCAGAAATGGGGTAAAAAGTTACGCTAGTGGTAGGTTGATATTTAAAACAATGAAATGGCCGAAGTTATGAACATTTGGGTCCCGGTGCCCAATTTCTAAATAAGGTACCAAGTTTTGCACGTCTGGGATGGGGTACACAAGTTCAAAAAAAGGTACAAAGTTGTGCACGTAGTAGCTTATGTTGCAGAACAACTACAATTGTTTCGAACTTACACACATGTGGCCTCTTAGTGCACAAGTGAAATAAATTGTTCCAAGTTAAGTAGGTGTGGGCTCATAGTGCACCAATGCTATATATGGTACAAAGTTACACAAGTGTGGGCTTGTGGTGCACAACTTCTAAATAAGGAACCATGTTCTGCACGAGTGGGACTAGGTGCATAATTTCCCCAAAAGGTATAAAGTTGCACACGTGGTGGCTCGTGTTGTGTAAGAGCAACATTAGGTACGAACTTATGTAGATGTGGACTTTTGGTGCACAATTGCAAAAAATGTTTCAAGTTATGTATGTGTGGTCTAAAATTGTGGCAATCCTACATTTGGTACAAAGTTACGCAAGTGTGGATTTGTGGTGCACAACCTGTAAAAATCACATGAAGTTTTGCACAGTGGAGGCTATTTAGCCATAACTCAGAAATAGGGTAAAAAGTTATGCTAGTGGTATGTTCATATTTAAAATAATGAAATGGCCGAAGTTATGAAAGGTTGGGTCATGGTGCCCAATTTCTAAATAAGGTACCAAGTTCCGCACATGTGGGATGGGGTGCAGAAGTTCAAAAAATGGTATAAAGTTGTGCACGTGGTTGCTTATGTTGCACAACAACTATAATTGGTACGAACTTGTGCACATGTGGCCTTATAGTGCACAAGTGAAAAAAATTGTTCGAAGTTAACTAGGTGTGGGCTCGTAGTGCACCAATCCTACATATGGTACAAAGTTACGCAGATGTGGGCTTAGGGTGCACGACTTCTAAATAAGGTACCATGTTTTGCACGAGTGGGACTGGGTGCATAACTTCCCCTAAAGGTAGAAAGTTACACACGTGGTGGCTCGTGTTACACAAGAACTACAACTGTTACAAACTTATGTACATGTGGACTTTTGGTGCAAAATTGCAAAAAATGTTTCAAGTTAAGTATGTGTGGTCTGAAATTGTACCAATCCAACAAATGGTACAAAGTTACGCAAGTGTGGATTTGTGGTGCACAACCTGTAAAAATCACATGAAGTTTTGCCAGTTGGAGGCTTGTTAGCCACAATTCAGAAATTGGGTAAAAAGTTACGCTAGTGGTAGTTTGATATGCAAAATCAAGAAATGGCCGAAGTTATGAACGTTTGAGTTGTGGTGCCCAATTTCTAAATAAGGTACCAAGTTCCACACATATGAGATGGGCCGCCCAACATCAACAAAATGTACAAAGTTGCGCATGTGGTGGCTTATGTTACACAACCACTACAATTGGTACAAACTTATGCACGTGTGGCCTTCCTGTGCACAAGTTAAAATAAATTGTTCCAAGTAAAGCAGGTGTGGGCTAGTAGGGCACCAATCCTACATATGGTACAAAGTTACGCAGCTGTGGGATTGCGGTGCCCAACTTCTAAATAAGGTACCATGTTCAGCACGAGTGTGTTTGAGTGCATAATTTCCCCTAAAGGTACCAAGTTGCAAATAAGGTGGCTCGTGTCACGTAAGAACTACAATTGTTATGAACTTACATACATGTGGACTTTTGGTGCACAATTGTAAAAAATGTTGCAAGTATGTGAGGCCTGAAATTGTACCAATCCTACATATGGTAGAAAGTTAAGCAAGTGTGGAGTTGTGGTGCACAACCTGTAAAAATCATATGTAGTTTTGCACGTAGGGGGCTTGTTGTCCACAACTCAGAAATTGGGTAAAAAGTTACAGTAGTGGTAGTTTGATATGCAAAATAATGAAATGGCCGAAGTTATGATCGTTTGGGTTGTGGTGCCCAATTTCTAAACAAGGTTAACAGTTCCGCACATGTGGGATGGGGTACACAACTTCAACAAAATGTACAAAGTTGTGCACATGGCAGCTTATATTGCACAACAAGTACAATTGGTACGAACTTACGCACATGTGGCCTTTTAGTGCATAAGTGAAATAAATTGTTCCAAGTTAAGCAGGTGTAGGCTCGTAGTGCACCAATCCTACATATGGTACAAAGTTACGCAAGTGTGTGATTGTGGCGCACAACTTCTAAATAAGGTACCTTGTTCCCCATGATTGGGACTAGGTGCATAATTTCCCCAAAAGGTACAAAGTTGCGCACGTGGTGGCTTGTGTTGTGCAAGAACTATAATTGTTTCGAACTCACGTACATGTGGAATTTTGGTGCACAATTGCAAAAAATGTTTCAAGTTAAGTATGTGTGGTCTAAAATTGTACCAATCCAACCTATGGTACAAAGTTTCGTAAGTGTAGACTTGTCGTGCACAACCTGTAAAAATGATAATAAGTTTTGCACTTGGAGGGCTTGTTGTCCACAAATCAGAAATTAGGTAAAAGGTTATGCTAGTGGTAGGTTGATATGCTAAATAATGAAATGGCCAATGTTGTAAACGTTTTGGTTGTGGTGCCCAATTCCTAAATAAGGTACCAAGATCTACACGTGTGGGATAAGGTGCACAACTTCAACATAATGTACAAAGTTGCGCACGTGGTGGCTTATGTTGCACAACCACTGCAATTGGTACGAACTTATGCACATGTGGCCTTTTAGTGCACAAATGAAATAAATTGTTCCAAGTTAAGCAAGTGTGGGCTCATAGTGCACCAATCCTACATATGGTACAAAGTTACGCAGGTGAGGGCTTGTGGTACACAACTTCAACATAAAACCATTTTCCGCACGAGTGGGACAAGGTGTATAATTTCCCCAAAAGTTACAGAGTTGTGCATGTGGTGGCTCGTGTTACACAAGAACTACAATTGTTACGAACTTATGTACATGTGGACTTTTAGTGCAAAATTGCCAAAAATGTTCCAATTTAAGTATGTGTGGTCTGAAATTGTACCAATCCAACATATGGTACAATGTTACGCAAGTGTGGATTTGTGGTGCACAACCTATAAAAATCACATGAAGTTTTGCGAGTCGGAGGCTTGTTAGTCACAACTCAGAAATTGGGTAAAACGTTACGCTAGTGGTAGTTTGATATGCAAACTAATGAAATGGCCGAAGTTATGAACGTTTGAGTTGTGGTGCCCAATTTCTAAATGAGGTACCAAGTTCCACACATATGGGATGGGCCGCACAACTTCAACAAAATGTACAAAGTTGCGCACGTGGTGGCTTATGTTACACAACCACTACAATTGGTACAAACTTATGCACGTGTGGCCTTCTTGTGCACAAGTTAAAATAAATTGTTCCAATTTAAGCAGGTGTGGGCTAGTAGGGCACCAATCCTACATATGGTACAAAGTTACGCAGGTGTGGGATTGTGATGCCCAACTTCTAAATAAGGTACCATGTTTCGCACGTGTGGGACTGGGTGCATAATTTCCCCCAATGGTACAAAGTTGCACATAAGGTGGCTCGTGTCAAGTAAGAACTACGATTGTTACGAACTTACGTACATGTGGACTTTTGGTGCACAATTGCAAAAAATGTTTTAAGTTAAGTATGTGAGGTCTGAAATTGTACTAATCCTACATATGGTACAAAGTTACGCAAGTGTCGACTTGTGGTGCACAACCTGTAAAAATCATATGAAGTTTTTCACGTAGGGGGCTTGTTGTCCACAACTCAGAAATTGGGTAAAAAGTTACGGTAGTGGTAGTTTGATATGCAAAATAATGAAATGGCCGAAGTTATAATTGTTTGGATTGTGGTGCCCAATTTCTAAACAAGGTTAAAAGTTCCACACTTGTGGGATGGGGTACACAACTTTAACAAAACGTACAAAGTTGCACACATGGTAGCTTATGTTGCACAACAAGTACAATTGGTACGAACTTACGCACATGTGGCCTTTTAGTGCACAAGTGAAATAAATTGTTCTAAGTTAAGTAGGTGTGGGCTCGTAGTGCACCAATCCTACATATGGTACAAAGTTATGCAGTGTGGGCTTGTGGCACACAACTTCTTAATAAGTTGGTTGATATGCAAAATAATAACATGGCCAAAGTTACGGACTTTTGGGTTGTGTTGACCAATTTCTAAATAAGGTACCAAGTGCCGTACGTGTGGGATGGGGCACACAACTTTAGCAAAATGTACTAAGTTGCACACCTGGTGGCTTATGTTGTGCAACAACTACAATCGGTACGAACATAGGCACATGTGGCCTTTTAGTGCACAAGTGAAATAAATTGTTCCAAGTTAAGCAGGTGTAGGCTCGTAGTGCACCAATCCTACATGTGGTACAAAGTTATGCAGTGTGGGCTTGTGGCACACAACTTCTTAATAAGCAGGTTGATATGCAAAATAATAACATGGCTGAAGTTACAGACTTTTGGGTTGTGTTGACCAATTTCTAAATAAGGTACCAAGTGCCGCACGTGTGGGATGGGGCACACAACTTCAACAAAATGTACTAAGTTGCACACGTGGTGGCTTATGCTGTGCAACAACTACAATCGGTACGAACATAGGCACGTCTGGTCTTTTAGTGCACAGGTGAAATAAATTGTTCCAAGTTTAGCAGGTGTGGGCACGTAGCACACCAATCCTACATATGGTACAAAGTTACGCAGGTATAGGCTTGTGGTGCACAATTTCTAAATAAGGTACCATGTTCCGCCCAAGTGGGACGGGGAGCATTATTTCCCTAAAAGGTATAAAGTTGCGCACGTGGTGACTTGTGTTGCGCAACAACTACAATTGGTACAAACTTACGTACGTGTGGACAATTGGTGCAAAATTGCAAAAATTGTTCTACGTTAAGTATGGGTGGTCTCATATTGCACCACTCCTACATATGGTACAAAGTTACACAATTGTCGACCTATGGTGCATAACTTGTAAAAATTGCATGAAGTTTTGCACGTAGGGGGCTTGTTGTCCACAACACACAAATTCGGGAAAAACTTACGCTAGTGGTAGATTGATATGCAAAATAACAAAATGGTTGAGGCTATGGACGTTTGGGTTGTGGTGCCCAATTTTTAAATAAGGTACCAAGTTCCGCACGTGTGGGATGGGGTGAACAACTTCAACAAAAGGTACAATGTTGCGCACGTGGTGTCTTATGTTGCGTAACAACTATAATTAGATCGAACATAGGCACGTGTAGCCTTTTAGTGCACAAGTGAAATAAATTGTTCCAAGTTAAGTAGGTGCAGGCATGTGGTGCACCAATCCTACATATGGTCAAAGTTACGCAGGTATGGGCTTGTGGTGGACTACTTCCAAATAAGGAACGTGTTCCGCACGAGAGGGACAAGGAGCATAATTTCCCCAAAAGGTACAAAGTTGCACATGTGGTGGCTTGTGTTGCATTATAACTAGAATTGGTACGAACTTACGTACGTGTGGACATTTAGTGAAAATTGTAAAAAATGATCCAAGTCAAGTATGTGTGGTCTCAAATTGAACCACTCCTACATATGGTACCAAGTTACGCAAGTGTGGACTAGTGGGGCACAACCTGTAAAAATCGCACGATGTTTTGCATATAGGGGGCTTGTTGTCCACAACACAAAAATTGGGTAAAAAGATACCCTAGTGGTAGGTTGATAAGCAAAATAATTACATGTCCAAAGTTATGGACGTTTGGGTTTTGGTGTCAAATTCCTAAATAAGGTATGAAATGTCACACGTGTGGGATGGGGTGCACAACTTCAACAAAATGTACAAAGTAGCACACGTGGTGACATATGTTGCGCAACAATGACAATCAGTACGAACATACACAAGTGTGGCCTTTTAGTGCACAAGTGAAATAAATTGTTCCAAGTTAAGCAGGGGTGGGCACATAGTGCTCCAATCCTACCTATGGTACAAAGTTACCCAGTTACGGGCTTGTGGTGCACAACTTCTAAATAAGGTACCATGTTCGGCACGAGTGGGACGAGGAGCACAATTTCCCCAAAAGGTACAAAGTTGCGCACGTGGTGGCCTATGTTGCACAACAACTATAATTGGTACAAAGTTATGTACATGTGGACATTTGGTGCACAATTGCAAAAATTGTTCTACGTTAAGTATCTGTGCTCTCATATTGCACCACGTCTACATATGGTACAAAGTTAGACAATTGTTGACTTGTGGTGCACAAC
>JAOXJP010188839.1:0-12299 GCA_025762735.1 Platanus orientalis | reverse complement strand
GTCATTTTCCGTACCATTTTGTTTTCAAAAGTAGCTCTAATTGTTGTAATGAGTAATGACACGAAATGAAGATGGAAGCAAATATCATGTCCAACATTTGATGTCTAGGAAAGCAGGGACGTCATATGGAATAAAATGGTTGGGAATTTGAAATTTCACCAAACCTCTACCCATTTTATTCCACAAGAAGTCCCCTGGTGTCTTGAACACCACCCTAGACAGCACATTTCTTTCAAATGGGGGATGTGTTTCCTTTTGCCTTAAAGTTTCTCTCTTTCTCTCTTTTTATATATATATATCCAACAAATGTCCTGTGATGAAAAAATCTCTGTAGTGTCTATGGTGAATTATAAGTTGAGACATGTTGTGTTAAGACTTGAAAACATTAAAAAATTTGATTAGTTGAAAAAGCAGGTGTCCCAAAGGAGACACCAAAAATCAAAAACACATCATTTATCAATCAATAGCATGGTTATATAGGTCTGTGCCATCACAGATAATCCTTTTTTCTTTTCTTTTTTTTAGTAAGGAGTCTTCACAGAACGAATTATTGCTTTGGGTGGAAGTAGTTTTCATGCATCCACAAAAAATGAAAGTTTTTCTCAGCCGTCTGAACCTAACACCCTGCACTTCGACGAAGCCGCTCCCATTGCCCTTTCCTCACGCTGGAATACCTTGACGTCTACCCAACGAAAATGGTGCCACGGCCATTAAGTTATTAAGTTATGCATAGATGGCCATTAAGAGATGCCATAGTTCACCCCTTTCATTAATAACGACATTATCAACATTCAGCCTTTCAGCACTTCCATCTGTCCCCACTGCCGACAAAACTATACGCTTTTGAGGACTTCCATCCGTCTCCACCGGTAACAAAGCTCCCTTAAGAGTTGCTGTCATTCATTTATAGTAACATTAACTGCATTCCGACTTTTAAGATGTGTCTGATACATAGATGTTAGGAAGGAGCAGCCCATTTGATAGCTCAAAATAGTCTTCGAAAACCTAGGATCAATGACAAGTAATCTTCCGTACAAAAGTTGTCCTCAAAAGTAGTTCTAGCTGTTGTAATGAGTAATGGCACAACGTGAAGATGGAAACAAATGTCCTGTCCAGGATTTGGTGTCTATGACCGTAGGAGACGTCATATGAAATAAAATGGTTGGGAATTTGAAATTTCACCCAACCCCTACCCATTTTATTCCACGTGAAGTCCCCTGATGTCCTGGACACCATCCTGGACGGTACATTTCTTTCGAATGGGGATGTGTCTCCCTTTTGCCCCTCTCTCTCTCTCTCTCTCTCTCTCTCTCCAGAGGCTTGTGGCTGCTACAAGCTTCCCTTAGCTTGCATGAATTTACATGCTAATGATGAACTTATATGCCCAAATTAGATCCATATGATCGTGCCCCCTTTATCTGCCCCTCCCCTTCCTTGAATGTCCAATGGTCAACGATTTGCATTTCTTAAAGGAGCAACATGGCGCTCAGGTATTGGAGCACGTACTAACTTCTTCCGTGGGGGTGCCACGATTGGGAGTTGTATGACAATAAAGAGACATTGCCTGGTTCCGGGAACTCAAAAGGAATTTTCACTAATCCCCATTGTTTTGTTTTTTGTTTCTTGATTGTTCGTGGTTGTAGCCAGTGATATCGTGATCATGGGTAGCAGGTCCTATCAACTTGTCGTTCTATTGATTGGGCTTTTACACATGGAAACCATTGGATACAGTTTGAGCGTTGGACATCTGAACGTCAGATGTCCAGAGAGGGAGAGACAAGCCCTTCTCAAGTTCAAAGAAGGGTTTGTCCATGATCATGATCAGAAGCAGCTGTCTTCTTGGGTGAATGAAGAAGATTGTTGTCAGTGGAGCGGAGTCAGTTGCAGTAACAAAACGGGTCATGTCTTCAAACTTGATCTCCGTTCCATGTTTCCGATTTACGAAAGCGGATTCTATGAGAAGCCCTTGCGAGGTGAGATAAGTCATTCTTTGCTTGAATTGCAGCATTTGACTTACTTAGATATGAGTCAAAATGATTTTGAATATATCCGCATCCCCAAGTTCATTGGTTCCTGCACTAGACTGAGATATCTTAACCTCTCTAGTGCTGGTCTTGTTGGAATTGTTCCTCCTCAGCTTGGAAATGTCTCGAGCTTGCGTTCTCTTGATATCAGGGGCAATCTGAGTGTTGACAACCTTGAGTGGCTTTCTCGACTTTCTTCTCTGAGATACCTTGATATGAGTTATGTAGACCTCAGCAAAGCAGTCAATTGGCTACAAGCAATTAATATGCTTCCTCATTTGATAGAGTTACGTTTAAGCTCATGTCAACTTCCTAAAGTTCCTCCATCTCTTACTATTAATCCTTACACATCTCCTGCAATCTTTGACCACTCTCAGAAGAATAACAATTCTTCAACATTCTCTTGGTTGTTTAATGTTAGTAGCAGACTTGTGCGTCTTGACCTCTCTAACAATTATTTTGGTGGTGGGATATCAAGAATTTTGGGAAATAACTGCAAGCTTCGAGATTTGGATTTGTCAAAGAATAATCTATAAGGAGAGATGCTTGAACTTTTTCGAAGTTGGTCCGGGTGCACTGGGGATTTACCTTTAGAGAGGTTGATATTGGGTGAGAATTTACTTAGTGGGTATTTTCCTGATTTGACAAGATTATCATCCTTGAGAGAGTTATGTCTATACGATAATCGATTAAATGGGACTTTGCCCGAAAGTATTGGACAACTTTCAAATCTGTTTTATTTGGATCTTTTTAACAATTCATTAAACGGATTTGTCTCTGAAGTCCACTTACTCAGTCTCTTTAGACTAAAAGAATTATACCTATCTTCCAATTTCTTGATTATGAACTTGAACTCCACTTGGATCCCTCCTTTTCAATTGCATGTGTTAGATATCTGTTCTTGCAAATTGGGACCTCAATTTCCCCAGTGGCTTCACACACAAAAGACTCTAGTGTACCTTGATCTCTCAAATACTGGAATTTCAGATAGTATACCAAATTGGTTTTGGGATCTATCTCCTAATCTAACGAACTTAAAACTCTCTCACAACCAGATCAATGGTCAGGTACCGAATTTATCATTGAAATTCTTTTATTTGTCAGAAATAGATTTGAGTTCCAACCAACTTGAGGGTCCGCTACCACAATTTTCTTCCAATGTGAAATTGTTTGATCTTTCCAAAAATTTGTTTATTGGGTCAATTTCCTCCTTATGTAGGATGCATGCTGCAGATCACTCTTTGTATTATCTCGACCTCTCAAGTAATCTTTTATCAGGAAGGCTTCTTGACTGTTGGATGTATTGGAAAAAATTAGCGGTTCTAAATTTGTCAAACAATAATCTATCTGGGAAAATTCCTCCCTCAATGTGCTACTTAACTTCATTGCAAACATTGCATTTGCACAACAATAGTTTATTTGGGGAACTACCTTTTTCATTACAAAGTTGCACATCATTGATTTCTTTAGATCTTGGAGGGAATAGATTATCTGAAAACTACCACCATGGATAGGAGAAAGCTTATCAAAATTGAGGTTTCTCTATTTACGTTCAAATGAGTTTGATGGACATATTCCTTTACAGCTATGTCAGCTTACGTCTCTTCAGATCTTGGATATTGCTCAAAACAATATATCAGGGACCATACCACAGTGCCTCAACAACTTGAGTGCCATCGCTCGGATAAAGAGTTCAAGCCAACGCATTATTTTTGAAGCTACTTATTCTAATACATATGTTGAGAAAGGGTGGGTGGTGTGGAAAGGGAAAGAGGTCGAATATAGCAACATTCTCCAACTGGTAAAGAGGATTGACCTTTCAAGTAATAATTTTTCTGGAGAGATCCCAAAAGAAATTACTACCCTATTCGGATTGCAAGGTTTGAATTTATCAAGAAATCATTTGACTGGAAGTTTAACTTCTATGATTGGCCATTTGTGGCAATTAGAATCTCTTGATTTGTCGAGAAACCAGCTTTCAGGTGTAATTCCTCAAAGTTTATCTAATTTAACTTTAATGAGTCAATTGGACCTATCGTTTAATGATTTCTCAGGTATAATTCCATCGGGGACCCAACTTCAGAGCTTTAATGCTTCATCCTATGCAAGAAATCATGCACTTTGTGGGCCCCCACTTGCAGTGAAGTGTGCAGAAGATGAAACATCCAAAGGCCCATCTCATAGTGGCATCAACAATGGAGATGGGTTTGAAATGTCATGGTTTTGTGTCAGCATGGGACTCGGATTTGTTGTTGGGTTATGGGGAGTCTGTGGTACTTTACTACTCAACAATTCATTGAGACGTGCCTATTTCGAACTCTTCGATGGGATCACAGATAGGTTATTCATGGCTATAGAGATTAATGTGGTCAGATTGCGAAGAAAGTTTCAGAGTTAACAAGTTTTTTTTTTTTTCTTGTAAGGAAGGTATGTAGTAACATTCTTCTTCAAGATTCTATATTTCAAATATAACTGGAATGTGATGGTAGAATTGTAAAGCTTTCCTAAATCATGCAGCACACGAATCCATTTTGGTATATCCTAGTGATCTCTTTTGTCAATGGAATCAGATGATTGTAGCCACCTGATTTACTGCATACTTCAAGACAGTTTTAAAATGGGAGCACTAGGATAGATATGTTGAAGCATATGATCTTGGAGATTGATTTTTTTTTTTTTTGGAAAAAGGAAATCTCCTAGGTAGGTGTTTGGGACACAATGAACTTTAGGTCCCATCCTCTCTTCCATTATCAAGTTCGTGAAAATATTTGCTAAATGTTTCTTTATAGTTTATTAGATTTTGGATTTACTACTTTTATTAATCATGTGAATTGCATGTCCCTTTCCCTTTTAATTTAAAGATTTTGATTCAGTGAGGTGGTTTTCTTCTTACATTAAATGTAATGGTATGGATTCCTTTAACATCATTGTGATAATTAATTAGAGACACCTTGCATGGCGCACCCTCACCCACACACAAACATGGATTTAAGCTTTTAACCCTTGCATTTTTTTTAATTTTTTTTTTTGTGGGTTTGTTTGAGGTGTGAAACCAAAATTCTTTCATGGAAGTATTTTGCAAAGTTTTTATATTTTCATAAAATTTGTGTCAATTTTGAATTTTGGAATTTCAGCCAACAAATGTAAACACACACAGGCATGCATACTCACATATACAACACCACACACACACACACGCACATTGGGTGATCATTTAATTCACATGAATTAATCAATACTAATTTAAGTTTGATCTAATAGTGTTATTTTACTTTTGTGTTTCCCTAGGATGTTCTTGAAAGATGAGCTTGCTTTGGAAGATGACTTGAGCTTTTGTTGGAGGAGATTAAGATGCTTCCCTCTTAGTGAAAATAACATCATAGAAGTTTGTAATATAGAATAAAACAGAATAAGTACGTGTAGGAAGTGACCAAGGGTTTGTTACCATACACCTCCAATATTTTAAGTTGTTAAACTTCTTTTACTATATTGTATATACTGTAATTTGGTTGCTATTGAAATATAGGTGGCCAATTGGGGCTGGTTAAGAAGTTCAATCTTTATCGAATCCAAAGATACTAGTTTTGGTCCTCTTTCCAATTTGAGTGATTATCTAGCCATCTTGATCGAATCTAGCCATACTGGTTTTTTGACTAGTCTTTTGCCAATTTGAGTGATAATATGTCATCTGGATATTATCGTCCAACCAGTTTTGATTAATGATCCTTCAATTTATGGACATAACTGGTAAATATTAATTAAATATAAGTTATAATAAGAAGCCTTAGATGTCATAAAAGGTTCATACACAACTGGAAAGGTTACTAACATGACAAGATTTCCTGCAAGTTTTGTGTAATTAAACCTTTCTAGTTGTATGTAGAACTTCTTAAACAACTGTGGCAGTAAAGGTGGCAGCCCAAAATGAGTCTACATGTTTCTTCATGTCATCTCCTTTTCCTATAAGTTTCAGCCCAATAGTCTTTTGTCAAGTGAAATGGGACTAATATGAACAAGAAAATTGATGCGAGATGTGAAACAACCTACATATTCAAGGACTGACTATATTTTAGTAATTTTAGGTTTTAATTTCTTTATTTATTACAAATGTCAATTTGGAGAATTTTATTTTGTTGATCAGTTTGAATGATTTAGTTTATTTTATACTATAATAGATTTTATTTAATTTTTTAGGACAATCAAATAAATCCTATTTTACTTAAAATTAAAATAAATCCTTCATACTAAGTGACAAAAATAAAACGTACAACAAAATTAAATTTCCTAATGAACATTTGTAACCAAATCAAAAAATAAAATAAAATATAAATATAAATGAAAATAACCTAAATATACCCAAGCCTTGAATGTATATAGGTTGTTTCGCATCACACATTAAAATTGTACCCCATAAGTTAGATGATCAAAATTTCATATGCTAGCCCTCAATTTGGTAGAAAACCCTCTATCTGTATAGTGATGTAAATGAACACATTAGGCGTACTATGCTATCCCGGTAACCCACCATTTGGCAAAAAATCCTTCATCGGTATAGTGATGTAAATAAAAATATTAGGCACATACACACACACACACACACTCTGTAATACCCTACAATGCATTAGAAAGGTAAAAATGTAATTAAGCATGTCTAAGGGTAAAATTTTCTTTGAGTATTTTTAGGAAGTCATTTGTGGTGTTTAGGACTCAATAGGATGAATTAGAAATGATGGAGACGAATATGAGTCATAAACTTGTCAAGTTCCAAAGTTTTTTCAAGTGCTTTATTAAGGTAAATTTATGGGCAAACATTTACCAATCCCTAGACAATTTGAGTATAAACCATATCTCATTGAAAAGCTCTAGAAGTCTACTTTCCAATGCTTCAAACAGTACATAATTTGTAATTTTTTAGAGAAAGTTATGATCATTTTATTGTGGGGTGTCTGTGTTGAAAATCGAGAGCACACGACCTTTAACCGGTCTGGAGATTGGGGACAAGTTAGGGGCAAGACCAATCTAGAGACAGTGCTAAGCCCTTGAAAAATTTCTTGACTGGTTTCCATCTCCTGACCGGTCAGGGCCCTGACAGGTCTCTAATCTCCTGACCGGTTTGGACTAGAAAATTTTGAAAAAAATTGAAACATGTATGGAATGATGTGGCTTTCTCTTATTTGACCCCGACACATGTGGGATCTCATTTATGATGAAATGTAACCAATCTATGACTTTATTTGAGTATATTAGACCATTTAGAATAAAGAAATGAAGTCAGAGAGAAGTAGAAGATTTAGGAAGAAGGAGGAGAAATTATTCTCGAATTTGGTAAGCTCAACCCATTCCTGGGACTTTTTGTTAGATTAGGTGATTTTCTTTCATGATCTTCTTAGATTCATCTATTTGGTGTTATATCTACACTAATTTTTACAGAGGGAGGTGATTTGAGAGATTGAAGTGAACAAGCTTTGACAAAAAGTAATGAATTAGAGATTGTATGTAATCTTGCTTACTATGGGTGATGTGATATGTTATGCTCTTGTAATTTTTAGATTATGTGTTATTGTGAACATCAAGGTCTGTGGGGGTTCAAATTCCCCAGCCCATCCATGGTTTCCGGGCCACACTTTGACTCGACGTTGAACGCGTGCGGGTTGCTAACCTTACGGTTAGGCTTTTCTAGGAGTCACCACTAACTCAGGGTTAACCAATGGAGTTGGACATTAGTTCTCCTCTTTGGGGAAGATGAGAAGTCTAGACCCATAGGTCTAGGGGTTTAACTCCTAAAACTAGTCCAAGTCATTGAGATTAAGGGTAAGTTGTTTAGTTACATTTGGGGAAGGTGTTAGGCACCCCAAATACTCGCCTTTTTAGGGCGGCTTCTCTCATTCATACATATTTTGAATTATGTTAAAGTTCACACTTGTGAAATGTGGAAGATGCTGATTTCTGCAATTTTCTCAGGCTTAATGCCTAAATTTACATCCAATGCCTAGATTTTCAATGCCTAAATTTAATTCAGGAAAAATTTAGGCTTTGGTTTCTGGAAAATTCATAAACTATTCTTTTTATGTTAAACCCTTTAACTAACAAGAAAGCCCATCATGGTTATGACTTTTGAAGGGATGATGGACCTCTCCAAAGTTCCCATTGATTGATCTTTAGGGTTGGAATTAACCTTAACATAAAGAGGAGAAAAGAAAAAATATTGTATTTTTCAGTGTCTCAGGGCTTAACGCCTGAATTTTAATCCAACACCTGGTTATTCAATGCTTGAATTTAATTCAAGGGTGAAATTTAGGCATTGGGAACTGATCCAATCAATATTTAACCTATTTTATTAAAGTTTTTTTGTGGGTCCCAGGGTTGTGGGACCCTTGGATATGGTAGATGGGTGTTTTCTACGGTCATAAGGGCCAACCCCTGAAGGTGGGGTCCCCATGGGAATAGCCATTAGTCCTTCAAAAGAGGGCTAAGTGCGCATCCTGTGTAGGCTTTAATTAAGGGGAAATTCAAGCTTTGGGTGTTAGGATCAGCAACCAACCTTAGGTTTTGGGCCACACTGGTGAGGCCCAGAGGGGTGGGTTTCTCCTAGTTCTTTGAGCTAGACCTAGGTTATAGACACACTTAGCCAAATTTAGAAAATGTGATTTTTAACACAGGCTTAATGCTTAAAATCCACTCTAACGCTTGAATTTCTCTACTCAACACCAAAAATTAAATTCAAGCATTGGGGGAGGAATTAAGGCCCATAGAGGTGCTTGAGCACATGATTGGACTTCGGAGGGTTATGATGGCCTAAGGACTGGTTTAGGAAAAATTAGGGCTCCCTAGGGTGGGTCCCATATCTTAACGCCTAATTTTACACTTGATGCCTGTTTGTCCTATGCCTGAATTTTATTTCCACAAAATTTAGGTGTTAGTTACTACGAGCAAATCCAGTAGCTGGATTTCTCGGGTTTTGGACCCCTTTAGGTTTTTGAAAATTCCTAAAATTATGCATGAAAGTAAACAATTGATAGGAGAATAACATATATGAAATTCAACTCAAGATTACTTATACAAAATTTAAACAAAAATTCAACTGAGTTAGGTCACGTAAGTCTCAGATTTTGGGGTCTGTTCCCATCTAGAGGCCTTCCCCAACTCTAAAAATCACCAAATTAATACAGGATTAGGCATATATATATATAAAGAGAGAGAGAGAGAGAGAGAGAGAGAGAGAGAACACCATACTAAAATTTGGGCTTACTTGGAGCTATACAAAAATCAATAAAAATTCTACACTAAGCATAGATCAGAAAACAACATAAGTGGAGGCAATTGAGCCTCCACCATGTAACCCAAATTCAAAGCATGTAATAGACAAGAATTTAGCAGTATAACAACATGCGTGAAGAACATATACTACATATGAAACTAACCTAAAACTAGTTTAGGGCTTACCTGGGTTGGGGGTGCTTAGGGTTAGGGCTTGCTTAGCTTCTCCTCTTTTTCTTTTTTTTTTTCTTCTTCTCTTCTCTTTTTTTTTTTTCTTCTCAATTTCCAGCCCTCTTATGCACAAAATTGGGGCTATTTATAGCCCCAAATTCATGCCATGGATGGTTGAGATTGAGTTTAGAAAAATCTATATTAAGGGCTAGGGTTAGTTGTGCTAATTTTGAGGTGTAAGGCTAGGATTAATCCTAGGATGCGTTTGTGCTAATTGGCATGGATTAATGACTTGGCCAAGGGAATGGGTGAGATTAATCTAAATTAATTGGATGGAGGTTGAGGATGGGGGTGCACTAATTGGCATGGACTGATGACATGGAAGAGAGATGGGATTGGATGCCATTTAGGGAGCCATGGTTGGTTGCAAGCATCAAAGGGACGCATCAAGATGCTCTTTGGAGAGGGATGGAGGGTTCACTAAGGATTTAAAATTCAAGGCTTTGATCCAATGGTGGGGGATGGGGGTACACCTAGAAAGATTTCAATCCAAAGGGTTGGATTTTTTGTCCTAAGGTGTGAATGCATTTAATGTCACTAATGAACTTAAACCCTAAAGTTTTGGCTCATTAATATGCAATGATTACTTTATGAAAATTTTGACCCCTTACTGTGTAATCCACTTCTAGGAGTTCTCAGACTTAGAAAATTGCAAACTCAGTGTCTAGTTTTAAAGTCACAAACATTCTGGTCGCAAGGGACCAGTCAGAACCAAATTACAATAAGGGTAAGGGGATGAAATCAGGGTTTTTCTGACCTGAAAAACTCTCAAGATGATTTTGGAAGGTCAAGATAGTAAAATTGATCTTGGAAATCCTCAAATGAAAGGTGGCCCCTAGTCCATGTGAGCCATAGCCTCCGATTAAGCTGAATTACGATACCTGAATAGGAAACTGTGCCAAAGATAGCCTTTTGGGCACATGGAGAATTCTTGACTTACGATGCTCCCATATTTTCTATAGGTCTTTGCCCTAAACCATGTTTGGGGGATTTGAAGCTTTAGGAGTCCCAGAGCTACATGAACTGATAGACTGACCACTGGATTCCCGAGCAATTGCTAGGGGATTTTTTTAAGTAGGGTCACTTAGAGAGATAAACTTTTTGTAGTTGCTTGAAGGCTGGTGGGATTGAGCTGCCAAACATTCTCCGATGCTCAAGTTTGTGAAATGATCTTTTGAAGGTAGGGGTGAAACTGAGAGGATGGGTCTGGCCTTGCTGCATTATGATTTCGGGAGAATTTCTAAGGGTATTCCGCGTGCCAAAGACAAACGGAAAGTGCTTTTTCCTGGCTTGAGCATAAATGATGGTTAGGAATACAGGGTTCCTATAATCCAATGAAATTTTGATACTTTGGAGGCCCTGGAATTACTGAGGAATAGCCATTGATAGACTAAATTTTTGAGTTTGGGTGAACTCTCAGGAGTCGGTTGAGTACCTGATTTTAGCCCTAATCTGTTACTCTTTTGGAGTAATTGAGGAAATTTGAGTAAACAAGTCCTGCGAAAGCTTGCATTCCTTAGACGAGTTTTTGAAGGCCTCAGAATTTCGGAGAGATAAATATCAATTGATCCTGATTTGGACCTTCAAGGAACATGTTAGCTCCATATGAGTGAAATGCAGCTAAAACAACCTTTTGACCCCTTGGGGAAGATTTGAGATTTCATAGTGGTTCAAGATTTTGAATTTTTTTCTCAGACTTGAAGATTTGAAGCTAAGGACAGGACCGAGATACAATAATCGATCTTTCTGGATTCAGAGATAGGATAAATCTTTGAGAGCTTTTTCAAAGGTTATTTGTTGGTCAGGGTTATCATAAGTTGAGAAAATGACTATTACCAGTCTTGAGGGATACCTGTTCTATGATGAGTTTCTCAAAATTGGGAGAAACAAAGATGTATAAGATCTGACATTACACCATTCAGGTAACAGAAGAAGCTTTGGGGATCCTTTGAGGGTCCAGGGGTAAATTCTTGGAGGTGAAAAGGGTAAAATGGTAATTTTCTCCTATAGGACGAAAAATATGAAAATGAGAATTCTTTGCCTGTGATGCTTCATGACAAGAAGGCTTATTTAGGCAAGAGAAATTCAATGATCTGAGTGGTAGATAGTGAGTTCTGAGCTTTTGAAGGTAAAAGGGTAAAATGGTAATTTTTCTACCTATGATGCTTCACTGAGGGAAGGGTTATAAAGGCTAGAAAAATTGCAGATGACATGGAAGAAGTTCTTAAAATGTGGACCCTCAAAGCCCTGTTGATGCTTTTGTGAGAGTTAGGGTTTGATCTAAAATAGTGTATTTGGATTGTAATAAGGCATTTTGACTGAATCATTTGTGACTGAAATATTCGGAAAGACTTCTCAGGGAATGCCTAACCTCCTAGAGTCCTAGTTTACTCTTCCTAAACCAAGGGTACTTTAAGTCTTGATACCTAAATGCTATCATGCTGCTTTCATTCTATTAATTGACCCGAGTCAAAATTTGGGTGCTGACAGTTGCCCTTCTTTGGTAGGTGTGGCTTTGCCATACATAGCAAAGATGTAAGTGCCCTAATTTTGACTTGGGAGAGACAATACTTCTTTCTTGCATGTAACTCATGGATATTGGGTGGGTAGTTTTTGAAATATAGAACAGTTTTGGTTAGGAAGCAGTGAAGGGTTGAAATTTGTCCATGACTTTACGGTCTAGGGTTTTGAAACGAATTTGTTTTTGAAATTCCTTCTCGGGTTGAGAGTAAACTCTTTCAGTGTTTTGTAAATTCCTTCATTCCGATTTCAAAAGTGGGTATCAAC
>JAOXJP010188828.1:0-12299 GCA_025762735.1 Platanus orientalis | reverse complement strand
GACTATTTAGCTGGCTTGGTCCTCAAGCTTGACTCAATTAATTGCCTCAATTCTTGAAAATGATGATAAAATATAAGTATATCAAGTGCTCCTTTGAATTTGACTGGGCTGTGACTTGCTCTCTTATAAACTCTGAAAGTAAACATAAAAATCTGCTTAGGAGTATCCCAAAGTAAATAGAAACTCAATTCAAGAATACACATTAATTGCTATGATTTATATTCACATTTTAGCATATTAGTCCAATAATAGGATATTTAGAGTGCACTTTCATACACTCATCAGGGCCCCATCACTATCACCCATGTTGTAGAGACTTCATCTAGCCAGGGGCAATCTATGTGTAATTCACCAATACAAGAGCAACAAGCTCCTTGGGTTGGAGGCATACATGCAAATGTAGAACTGATGCCTTTTAATGATGAAGGTTGGATTATGGTTACCCGACGTAAGTGGAAAACTCAACACTTTCCTATTCCACCTCATTTGAGTTCAAGGCAATACTGAAGGAAAAGCAAGCCCAAGGCTAGAGCAAAGAAGAATAACAAAGGTGCAAGGAAGAACCAAGTATAAAAAGTTATGCCCACCGACCCTAAAGACGTTCTTAAGTAATCTCCTCGCATTCTAGTGACTCTTTTAGAGTTTATGCCAAAGGAATTTCTACAAAAAGAATGTGTAGAGGTTCATGTTGTCTCTTGTTACGCAACCCATGAAGGCGAGACATCTGAGGACAATGTTGAGGATGTGTCTGATGCAGATTCTGTTTTCTCAGACAACGAGGAATAAATTTTAGGTGATAATCTTCTTAAGCACTTGAAAAAAAAAACCTAAATGAAAAAGAGGAGAGTTCCCCCACTGGCAGTAAGTCAGAGCCAAATACTTCTTCTATGGCTACAATCATATTCACAGATGAGGATCTACAACTTGGTTCTCACTCACACAACAAACTCTTGTATGTTACAGGGTATATACTCAAACACAAAATTTGACGCATCTTGTTTAATTATAGATCTGTAGTGAACCTAATGTCAATTTGTATAATGAGACAAATAGGCATTTCTATAGATGAATGGGCTTAGAGCAAGTTGATGATTCAAGGCTTTAATCAAAGTAGACAATGGACCATCGGTATGATTTGGCTTAAATTCACCATTGGAGACTTAGAGTCAACCACGTTTTTTTCATGTGATTGATTACAAAACATCATACCATCTTCTCTTTGGTCACCCATGGTTGCATGAAACAATGGTGGTTCCCTTTACTTTGCACCAATGCTTTAAATATTATCAGGATGGAGCACAAAAGCGGGTTGTTGCTGAAAGTCAACCATTCACTAAGTCCGAAGCATATTTTGTAGATGCAAAATTTTACCTAAAAGATGAAGTGATTCCAGAGGCATTACCTATATCTGTCCCCGTTTCCAATAAAGCTCACAAAGGAAAGATGTCTAAAACTCTACAAGTGAGTCATTCCCTACCATAAAGCATTAAAATGACCAAGAAAATTGCAAGTTCATACCAAAGGTAGCACTTCCTATAGGCATAAAGGCAACTCTAGTCTTACGTTATGTGCCAAAGTCGTAATGAAAAGAGGGGGATTCATTATTTAAGGCAACTACTAATAAAGAAAAATCTCCTCTTTCAAAGGCCAACCTTGAGATGTTGTAAGAAGACTTAATCCTTCTAGTCCATGCTGTTTTAGATACAATGGTCTATAAACCATCTCTAAATGAGTTTGTTAAGGCATCCACATCAGCGTCCACTACATCGCAGGTTGACAAGGGAAATTCTTATGCAATTGAGTGATGACCAGATAGGTAGTATGATCCCATTGTTTACAAGCCATTTGAAAATGCCAGATATGGAAAAGGAGAGCCACGAAAACTGGTTAAACTTTCTCCTGTAAAAATTGGTAATGTAATGCATGGATTGACTACAACACAATACAAGTTGAGAATGCCAGGAGAGAAAGTGCTCCCATCTAGAGTTGGTATTGAGTCCACCCCTCCCAAGCCTGTTTGTATTTCAAGAAAAATGAAAGCATCCACTCATCACATTACTACTGAGGTCCTAGATAAACCAAAGGAAAGGAAGTCAACGCCATCACACTCTTCTACTTTTAATTAGATTGGTAATGCAACTTCACACGCCTCAGTTTTTTTATCGATTAGGAGGGCAAGTGGCCATGTCTAATCAGAAAAATCGGCTATGGAAAAGGTTTACACTCTCACACCTTGGTCTACAGTCTCACAATGCCAAACCAAAAATGGCATTCAAAGGCGGCACCAACAAGTGTCAGATCATACTATGGCTAAAGGGTGTCATGAACCAAGAAGTTCAATCCCTTCTTGCATGAAATGGAGAATGAAGTTAGAAGTATCTCTTAGTAAAACTTATATTGTTAAGTAACATACTATTGTTTTCACCAATCAACTAAGCTAAAATCTCAATGATGAGAAGCAACCTATGCAAGATGAGGATTCCAACAGTCATCATAAGGAATTTGAAGACATTGCCTCGGTTAATCATATCATAGTCCAAGTGGTTGAGGAATCTTCCTTGGATGATGAACTTGAAGAAGCTCCTCCAATCTTCGAAGAAGGGGAGCAAACAACTATTAATAAACTCAATGAGTTAAACCTTGGCAGTGAAGAGGACCCTCGACCCACTTACATAAGTGCTTTATTTAGTCAAGAAGAAGAAACAACATACCTCAAATTTCTCCAAGAGTACAAAGATGTCTTTACTTGGAGTTAAAAACAAATGCCTAGACTTGATCCGAAAGTGACAGTTCACAATCTCATTGTCAAGCACAGTATACATCCTATCAAATAGGAACAATGCCGCTTTCAACTTGAGTTGCTTACACAAATTGAGGTAAAAATCAATAAGTTAATTGAAGCAAGCTTTATCCGAGAAGTAAAGTACCCAACATGGATTGCTAACATAGCACTAGTGAAAAAGAAGAATGGATAAATACAGATATGCGTTGATTTCAGAGACTTGAATGATGCATGTTTGAAAGATTATTTTCCCCTTCCTATCACTGAACTCATGGTTGATGCCACTATGGGTCATGAAGTCTTATCTTTTTATGGATAGCTCATTAGGATACAATTAAATTTGAATGACACCTAAGGACGAGGAGTCAACTACGTTTCGCACTCCAAAAGGGATGTATTGCTACCATGTTATGCCTTTTGGGCTAAAGAACGCTAGGGCTACTTATCAACGCACCACGCAGAAAATATTTGATGATGATATGCTTCACAAAGTCTTTGAATGCTACGTAGATGACTTGGTTGTAAAGTCTAGAAAGAGGGCAAACCACTTAAAAGATCTACGTGAAATCTTTAATCGATTACGAAGATATCAACTGAAAATGAATCCATTGAAGTGCGCATTTGGAGTTACTTTAGGAAAGCTTATTGGATTCATAGTTTGACATCGTGGCATCAAAATTGATCAATCAAAAATTAAAGTCATCCAAAATATGTCAGAGCCTAAAGATGTATATGAGTTTAAAAGCCTTTAAGAAAGACTTGCTTACATCCAAAGGTTCATTTCAAGCTTGGTAGACCGTTGTCAACCTTTTAATCGGTTAATGAAGAAAGATACACCCTTTGTGTGGGACAATGTTTGTAAGAATGTTCTAAAGAAAATAAAATAGTATCTTTTTAAGCCACTAGTCTTAGCTGCACCAATTCTAGGGAAGTCGTTGATCCTCTACATCGCAACGCAAGAATAGTTATTGGGAGCACTTCTTGCACAAGTCAATGATGAAGGGAAAGAAAATGTTCTATACTACTTAAGTCAGACTCTAGTAGGAGTAGAGTTAAACTACTAGCCCATTAAGAAGACATGTCTTGCTCTCATCTTTGCTACAAAGAAGCTTCGGCACTACATGTTGTCACATATTGTTTAGCTCATCTCACGTGATGATCCCCTCAAGTACATCATGACGAGGTTAGTACTCTCTAGAAGATTGGCTAAATAGGCTATTCTTTTATCAGCATTTAAGATCACCTATGTGCCTCAAAAGGCGGTGAAAGGAAAAACCTTAGCAGATTTCCTTATCTGAAGACTTACCTGATGAAGAGATCTTTTACTTAGATATTTCACTTGCATGGAAAATGTTCTTCGATGGTACTGTGCGTAGAGACAAAGTTGGGGAAGGAGTGGTGTTAGTCACCCCACAAAGTGAAGTGTTACCCTTCTCCTTTGCCTTAACGTAATTGTGCTCAAATAATGTAGTTGAATACCAAGTACTCATCATCGGGTTGGAAATGGCCTTAGAGTTACAGCTTCACCAACTCAATATATATGGAGATTCTCAACTCATCATAAATCAACTCTTAACAGAGTATGATGTATGTAAGCCAGACATGATTCCATGCCACAACTATGCATTTCATCTTATGGAACAATTTGAAGACATCACCATAAAGCATGTGCTAAGAAGTGATAACAAACAAGCGGATGCCTTAGCAAACCTCGTAGTTACTTTAGCCTTTCCTAAAGAAGAAGCAACCACAGTTCATGTTTGTCGACGATGGGTATTAACACCTTTGGCATACATTAGGGATGATCATCTTGGAGGCAACCACTCATTGACTACTTGTAGTATGGGAAGCTATCAGATGACCTAAAGTGTAAGATTGAAATACGGTGATGTGCATCTTGGTTTTTATACTTTAACGGACAACTTTATCGTTGTTCTTTCAATGACATTTTCATGAGATGTCTTAAAAATGATGAAGTTCGAGGAGCTCTCAAAGACGCATATTCAGAGTGTGTAGAGCACATCAATATGGACCAAAACTTTATGACCATCTAAAGATGATGGGGTTTTACTAGTTAACAATGGTGAAAGGTTTGATGGAATATGCAAAGTGGTACCACATGTCAATTATATGGACATTACATTCATCAGCCTCTAGAACCACTACACCCTACAATCGTCTCATGGCCATTTGACGGGTGGGGACTCAATGTAGTTAGTCCACTCCCAAAGTCATCAAAATAACATCTCTACATCTTGACTACAACAAACTATTTCTCAATGTGGGCTGAAGTTTTTCCTCTTAAGGATGTGAAGAAAGAGACTGTAGTATAATTCATTAAAAAACCACATTGTCTTCCGCTATGGGATCTCGCGGTACATTGTTATAGATAACGGAAAGTCATTCAAGAATAGCTTGATGGATCAATTCTGTAAAAATTTTGGGATAAAGCAACAACTTTTTACCATGTACAATGCTCCCATCAATAGACTTGCTAAAGCGCTCAACAAGATTCTCTACAAGCTACTCAAAAATATTATGTCAAAGTCGAAGAAAGATTGGCATGAGTGAATTAGCGAAGCGCTATGGGCATATCACACATCATTTTGAACTCCTACCCACTATACGCCTTATGCCTTGGTGTATGGTGTTGAAGTTGTTCTTCCACTAGAACGTCAAATCCCATCACTACAGATTGTTATACAAGAAGGGCTTACAGATGATGAAAATGCAAGGCTATGACTTACAGAACTCGAGGCACTAAATGAAAAGAGATTGGAAGCACAATAAAGACTGGAATGCTACCAGACTCGCCTCTCTCATGCATTCAATAAGAAATTTTTGCCTAAGTCTTTTCAAGCTGAAGACTTGGTGCTTGTAGTTCAGTGACCCATCATTCTATCTCACCGTTTAGGAAAAAAGTTTGATCCAAAATGGGATGGCCACATGTGGTAAGAGAAGTCTACTCCAATGGTGCATATCTCCTCATCATACCAGAAGAACTGCGTCTCAGCCCCATTAATGGAAAATTTCTCAAAAGATGTTATCCCTAAAAAACTTGTGTATTGCTCCTGGCCTGCATAAGCATAAACTGCGTACGAAAAAACAAAACCCAACATCTCAGGTTCCCTCACTATACTCTTGGCCTGCAAAAGTATAAACTATGTATGACCCAAACATAAAAATAAATCTTGTAACACTTCTAGTCCATAAGAGTATAAACTGTGAACAACCAAAAAAAAAAAACATTGTACTACTCCTAGCATGCATAAACATAAACTGTGTATGGTGAAACGAAGCCCTAACATCTCAAGTTTTTCACCATACTCATAGCCCGCAAGAGTATAAACTATGAATGGCTCAAATAAGAGAAATCTTGTAACACTCCTAGCTAGCAAGAGTATAAATTGTGAACAACTAAAATAAGAAACAAATCTTGTAAAGCTCCTAGCCTGCATGAGCATAAATTATGTACGGTAAAATCCAACATCTGAAAGTGCAATCAATGCAAGAGGAAGATCATGTTTTTAACTACATTATGGTTTGATATGGCTTTCCGATTTGTAGGAAACTTATGACATTGCTTTAAGTTCAGCCACACCTGTAAAAAAAATGTGTACCTATCCAAACTTATAGGTTACCATATGAGCTAGTGTCTGACACATCTGAGGGAGGCATGAGAGACCCCTTATTGTCTATCTGACTTTATAAATCTCTAAGTTTTTATAGACAAGGCAATAAGGGAGGAAGCTGAATCCATTACTCATCTCAATCTCATATTGGTTGCAATAAATTTTCTAGAAAGAACACCTACAGAAGAAATTTAATAAAGACATAAATATACTTTTATAATTTAACTTAATGTTACCTCATGGGTTTTTCCCAAATGCTGAAAGTTTGAAGGTTGAAGGATGAAGGGTGCAATGTA
Organism: Platanus orientalis; assembly: GCA_025762735.1. Lineage (NCBI taxonomy): Eukaryota > Viridiplantae > Streptophyta > Magnoliopsida > Proteales > Platanaceae > Platanus > Platanus orientalis. The sequence goes on along the minus strand of JAOXJP010188828.1, from coordinate 5,589 downwards.
CTTTGAAATCTGGCACCAATACCTTGTTTCTAGGATCACCATACTTCAGCCTGTGGAACAAGTTCACTGCTAGTGTATGTGACAATAAGAACCTCCACCTTGTTAGAAGATAGAGGACATCATGTTTATCTCCAGGATCACCTGCTTCAACCTATAGAATAGGTCCACTGCTAATGCAAGACAACGGTGGAGAGCACCATCTTGCTGGAAGACGTACAAAGTATTGGTGAATCTTCTCTCTGAAGGATGAAGGATGAAAGATGAAGAAGGCTCAACATGCTCTGAAATCTAGCATCAATACCCCATTTTCAGGATCACCATACTTCAGCTTGTGGAACAAGTCCACTACTAATGTAAGTGATAATGGAAACCCCCATCCTGCTAGAAGATTAAGGACTCTGCGTTTATTTACAAGATCACCCACTTCAGCCTGTGAAACAGGTCCATTACTAATGCAAGGAGATGATGAAGATCACCATCCTGCTGAAAGACGTATAAAGTATTGGTGAATCTTCTCTCTGAAGGATTAATGATGAAAGATAAAGAAGGCTTAACATGCTCTGAAATCTAGCACCAATACCATGTTTCCAAGATCACCATACTTTAGCTTGTGGAACAAGTCCGCTGCTAATGTAAGTGATAATGGGAATCCCCATCCGAAGATAGAGGACACCGCGTCTATCTCTAGGATCACCCACTTCAGCCTGTGGAACATGTCCACTACTAATGCAAGGCGACAATGGAGAGCACCATCTTGCTGGAAGATGTACAAAGTATTGGTGAATCTTCTTTAAATGATAAAGGATGAAAGATGAAAGAGACTCAGCATGCTCTGAACCTTGTTTCTAGGATCACCATACTTCTGCCTATGGAACAAGTCCACTGCTAATGTAAGTAACAATGGGAACCCTATCTTGCTGGAAGATAGAGGACACCACGCCTATCTCCAAGATCACCTGCTTCAGCCTATAGAACATGTCCACTGCTAATGCAAAACGACGATGGAGAGCACAATCCTACTGGAAAACATACAAAGTATTGGTGAATCTTCTATGAATGATGAAGACTGAAAGATGAAGTATGTCTTGTAAAAAAACAAAAAAAAAAAAAAGATACAAGAAGAACAAGATATACCACAATTCTATACTTGAAATAAAATGTTACTTCATGAAGATCCATACTAAGTAATGATGGCTTTTCTTTTAAGTGGAAAAGTCATGGCTCAATAGCTTATACATGTTTTGCAAAAGAAAGAGGTGATAAGCATCACTTGCTTCTGATGGCTCTTGTAAAGATTCTTATGACATATATATATATATATATAGCCAATGGATATATGAACAATCATGGAGCAGCCCAAAAAATCCAATGTCTTTGGACTAAGACCAAAATAATTCTTGTGAAAACCCACTTCAACAACTAAGATGAACTCTATATGCTCAGTAGACGTTTACGTGAAAATCCAGGTCAACAGCTAAACGAGCTGCATAAGCTCCAAGACTTTTGCGTCAGACAGCATACCCTGATACAATAATACGGTGCAAATAATTAGTGAGGTTTTCAAGCATGTCTGTACTCCAAAAAAAAAAGGTCACATTAAGCAATGGTTTTTTTTTTTTCTAAAAAGAGAGAGAGAGGCCAAAGCCACTATGGTTCGTATGTTCAACTCCACAACTGCTACGTTAACAAGAGCAACCAATGCCAAAATGGATTGAATATCGAATTCCATGATTTTGGGTTAGCAAATACCACCTCTAAGGATCCTATACATTCGGTGTTTTAAAAAAAAAAAGGACGTGTGGATGATATATCGTTAAAGAGGTGCAGCTGTCAATGCATGGCGTGCTAGATCAAGTAGTAAAAGAAAGAAGATGTGTATGTGGGTTCTAGTCGGGGCGTTAGGGTCCTGAATGATTCTAAAGCATGTACGACTGTGAATATGACAGGCAGGCATGAGGTAATTATTCCGAACAGACCACTGGTTGGGCTAAGCAGGGTGGGATGCATGGGGTATTATTTTATCATGAAAGTCCATTTAGTCTAGACACCAGATCTGCAAATTCATAAGAGGAGCATGAAATATTAAGAAAAAAAGGGCATAGCTAAGAGAAAGGGAGCACACTCAACAGCAGTTGTGGAAAACATGTTGGCAACCCTGAACAACTAGATACCCCAAGAATGGGATTTAATCCAAGGAAGGGGAAGCTGATGAAACAGGGCAATGTGATCAATAAAGGTGGTGAACATGCTCACGCAAATTTTAGTAGTAATTACATGGATAATCTATCAGCTTTATCTGGTGATATGGGAGCAAAATTTAGAGCAAAAGCAAAGGAATCGGATTTTAATGGAAAGTCCAACAGACCAAACAAAAACCATGAAGTCGACGTCATGGTTTCCAACTTCAAAATACCCTGAGGGTGGGGAAGTTTCCTTAACTCATAGTTCTTTAGAACTGAAGGAAGAAGGCTTGCAATCGTTCATACAGGGCATTCTTAATTCTCATAGTGTTTGGAATTGAATTAAAGTGAAGTAACCATCTTGAAATTTGCAATTCGAAATAGCTCTCCAAAAGAAGACGGCAATGCAGATGGAACTCACAGGTAGCTGAATGCTATAGAGGAAAAGATGGTCGCATGGAGGGTTTGGGAAACAAATTGATGGATAATAAACTTAGAGGGCATCTAAGGATTTTCAGGATATGTATAGCCTTATCATGCACACATTCAATACGAATACTGACTTGCCTGTGGATCACCTTGGCTTGCACAAAACTCTGTGTGTTTTAATGGGGTGGAACCACAAGAAACCTCCTAAAAACTCAAAGGCATACCAGTCATTATCTGTTGATGAAGCAGCGACAAATAAGGATGACCTGATTATGTGGCCATGGTGATCATTCATAACACAAGTTCAAGAAAGGGTTGTGATTGTCAAAAGAAAATCACTTTAAGAGGATGCAAGATGCTCTCCCTCAACGCAATGCTGAAGGGGGCGTATTTAGTTACAATGCTAAAAGAAAACATTGCAGAGCAAGGAGAGGAGAACTAGTTGTCTACTAATACATCATACCCAAAGTACACCACTTCAAAGATGTGATTTATTGATCAGAAGAAGTGGAAACATCTCAAGGAGAAGAATTGGGCACTTCAAAAAATCATTATTTTATTAATACCAAAGAAAAGGTTAGAAAAATACCCCTGCATGAGTCATAGCACGATGAAGAGGCAATCTAAAGAAGGTCCAGAGCTCGTCGTTTTGGCTACTGAAGGCGAAGCCTTGTGTCTAGGTTTAATAAAGAAGAAAGGGGAGCGGTTTTGTCCAAATAGAAATTTCTATTTCATGTTCACTTTCCACTTTCATGGTTTCCAATTCTGTATACATTGCCAAGGAATGATCCTGTGTTACACAATATCACCCGGTGGAAAAACTCCAACAGCTATATGTGGTTGCAAGAGGAAGTCAGTCAATATTTGTGAGGAGTAGCAAAAGTAGTTCCACTCTTAAAAAAAAAGGAAGAAAAAAAAAAGAAAGAAAATAAAGAGAAGGCTGTGTCGGTGTCATTCTCAATACTCCAGTTGACCACTGTATCCTTGAGGAGACTCTTATTTCTATTGTCCACATACAGCAAAGAAAAGCATATTACACAATTTGACACTTGTTGGGTTGCAAGATATCCCCATGACTTTTCAAGTTGAAAAATGAGCCAAGCTCCAAAGCCTAGGCTGATGGTGTGATGAATAAAAAAAAAACCAACGATGAGATCATAGACTAGGTTGATGGTGCATTGCCTTCTTGCAAAATATGAAGACCATAAGCAACTCACATTGTAATGAATCTTCATATAAAACTTTTAAAAAAAATGTCAAGGAAAAGGGCTACCATTAGTCACATCATTCGGATCGTCATATGAAGAAGAATCAAGGATGTGTTGCTTCACCCGTGTCACTCAGGTTTCCATCAACACATCCTTGAGGGGTTGCATTTGTAGATACCTAAAATTTGTTTAAAAAGCAAATAAGGGCTACACCCTCACATATATACACAAAATACCCAAGAGCCATGTATGAGCCTCACACTTATAAGATAGGGTCAAATACATGGATAGGTTCATTGGGCCTGGTCTGGGCTTTTAAATAATAGCCCATAAGACCACCAAGTTTATATGTTTCAACCCATTAGTAGGCCCAAGCAGGTTGCATGAGACACACATGAGAGAGATTTGATTAAAATCAAATCTAGATTATCTTGGGTAAAGAAGGAAAGTTATGCCACTCATGGAATACATATAATTCCATAAATAACACTTATCTTCAAACAAAGAATATGCAATCACTCTTTTAGACTAAAAATGGTAACAGGATCTAATCAACACCCAATCAAGGCGGCTAGATTCTAACCCAAAGTCTATAAGTACCACCTTTCACATGAAGAAAGGAACTTTGGAAAAAGACTTCAGGCAAGAAGCTTTAGAGAGAAGAAGACTCTCAAAACATCTCTAAGGCTCTCCAAAGGCTTAAAGACTCAAGGCATACTTCCCAATCTCTCCATCAATTATAGTCCGCTGCTAGTATTAGCACCCAAATTTTGACTTGGGTCATGTGATAGTATAAGGATAGCATAACAGTTTCTAAACATCAAAACCCTAAGCACTCATGCCTTAGGAAGAACAAGCCTAGACTTTAAAAGGTTAAGCATTCCCAATGAGGTTTTTTTAGATGTTTCAGTCGCAAATGAATCAGTCCAAATACCTCATTACAGCCCAAAAAGCACCATTTCAAGATAAACCCTAATTTCACTCAAAAGCACCAATGAGACTTTGAGGGTCCACATTTTAGAACCTCATCCATGTCATCAATAAGTTTTTCACCTCCTGTAAGATTTTCTTCAGTAAAGCATCACAGTTGGAAAAATTATCATTTTGCCCTTCTGCCTTTAAAAGCCCAATACTCACTATTTGTCATCCAGATCATTGTATTTCTTTACCTACATAACCCTTCTTATCATGAAGCATCATAGGTAAAAAAAATTCATATTTTCACTTTTTTCGACCTGTAGGTGACAAATTACCATTTTACCCTTTTTACTCAGAGAATGACCTCTAGACCCTCAAAGGACCCCTAGAGCCTTTCATGTGGTCCAAATGGTGTAATTTCAGAACCTATGCACCCCTGAGTCTCTCTTCTTTAAAGGACTCATCACAAGTCAGACACTACTAGAGAAAGGCAACATCTAATCTCTCTATGAGAACCCTGCCCAAGAAATGACCCTTGTTAGAGCTCTTATAAACTCATCCGGTCTTCGAAATCAGAAAGGGTAGTCGTCATATCTCGGCCTCGACCTTAGCTTCAAATCTCTAGGTTTGAAAAAAGAATTTTGAAGTCTCAAACCTCCATAGAATCTCAAATTTTCCCCAGAAGGTCAAAAGGCTATTTTGTCACTTTTCACTCTTATAGAGCCAGAATATTCTCTAGACCTCCAAATCGAGATTAGTTAGTGTCCATTTCTTCAGAATTGCTAGACCTTCAAAAAGTTGTCAAAAGAGCATAGGCTTTCATAAATTCTATCTACCAAGATTCCCTCAAATAC
>JAOXJP010188807.1:0-12299 GCA_025762735.1 Platanus orientalis | reverse complement strand
ATCTTCCTCATTGCATTGCATCAAATTTAGTATTAGAGCCAGGTTACATCAACTGGTTCCATCTAGCTAAGGTCTTGTACCCCTTTTTGAACTAACCCGAACACTTTTTGAACTAACTTCATTGACACCATGGGGTGTCATGAACCACCATCTTGGAAATTGTATATGGATAAATTGCAAAGGAGATCAGAATCTGAGGACAGATTGAATTTTGATAGAGTTAAATTTATATTAAAGGTCAAAGATCTAAATCCTTATAGCACATATTATCAAACTCTCAAAACACAAAAAATTATCTTAAGGTCATACTTCTAGAGATAGAAAAATAGAAGTGGGAAGAAATCGAAAGACAGGAAAGAGTTCGTATACTTCAAGATCAACAAAAAAGAGCTTGAAAAGATAGAAGCAAAGTATAAAACTGAAAAAGAAAAGATCAGAGCCAAATACGAGGAAAAATGAATTCAAATGCTTAGAAGACATGAGGCTGAACAAGTTCCGGTTCATACATCATCTCCGATTTAAGTTCACAAGCTTGAATTTGAAAGCCAACCTGAAGTCCATAAAAAATGAAAAGCCAAAAAAATGAAGAGATCAAGGCGGAAGAATGCTTACAAAGACTCTATACTTGGAACTTCTCCTCCAACAATGTTGTAAATCATCACCAAAGCCTAGAATTCTCCAAAACCCGAACAGATTCAAGCTCAAGCAAAAGCTCGAAACTGGACTAGATCGAGATCTAGGTCTAAGCAGCAATCAATTACTAAAGTGCATAAATGTCTTCAATTTTAGGACAACCACATCATCCTCCGATTTTATGAAGGCTGGATCTGCCATTGGAAGTTGTGATGGAGAATGGCTACCATCAAATTCAAGGTCGAATTTTTTCCCACCCCAGGAAAATGATGCGGATAACATTATGCGACTTATGTACTCGCCCCCACATAAGAGAGCCGAATTTAAATTTACATGTTATATGGGGTTATTCCAAATTTTGTAGGGGTGGTTATTTTTTTTATAAGGCCAATAGTTAATGACGACATCCGAGTTCCTCATCGGGTGTACCAGCGATAAAGGGTCGAGACTCGTTCGTTATGGTTCAAATAGTCCGGGAGCATGTGGGCCCCACCAGAGAGCACATGAAGGGGATGGATCATTATTAATTAGTTAGTTTCTGTTTATGTTTCATTTTAGCACGATTCTCATATTTTTTTAGCAAGTACTTTATGTTTTATTTAATGTTTTGTAATAAGAGCATATGTGTCATTTTCTTTATTTTTATATTTATGGGACAAAAGTGTTAAAGATAGGGGGCGGTAGCCTTAAAAACTCTACTCCATTTTTTTTTTTTTTTGACGACGAATAACTTTGAAGAAAAGAAAGTGACATGCTGTTGCACCTGTCCAGAGATTGGAGTCTTCCTCCCTTAGATCATATCACACTTGATGAGAGGCCAAGAATCTGTCTCCCTTATTGCTTGTTGCATATCCAAGTATTACCTACATTGTTTCTTCTATTTTTTGTCTTCTTTTATGTTGTCAAAAGGTGGGAATGGGTGTGGATGAGAGGCAACTGTTATTTTATTGAATATTTCACTTGATCCCTCATAATTTCATGTGTTACAACCACCAACATGTTGTAGAAAATTCCCTGCACATTATTTTAGACTTCTCAAACTTGCTATACAGGTGCGGCCAACCCATTACAGCCCCTTGCTTATGTATTTCGTGATATGGATATTCCCCCTTCGGGTTCCTATGATCCTATCACATGTCATCCTTGAGATATTCTTTTATGTGAATAAGTTTATGATCAACTACATGTTTTCTGTGATATAAATTTATATACTCTTTGTTAAGAAGTCATTGCTAATTACATGCTAAGAATATAGTCATTTATATGTTTGTTGAAATATTTCCTAAGATCAGAGGTTGGCAATGCTTAGTATAAGTTTAATTTGACTTAAACATTTCATGTGGTTGGACTGAAATTGCATAATTAGAGAACTTTCATTCAAATCACCTTCTTGAATTTCCAATGACATAGTTGAAGAATACGAAATTTGGTTATGCTAATTATTATTGTTGGTAATTTAAATTGATCTCTTCTTGTTTTATCACTTACATGTAGTCTGGCACCATATTTGGTGTCAGAACATGGTTAGATGCATCATTATATATCCTGATTATATGGTAGTACACAACATGGCATGTAGGTATTTGCATAAATTCCCATTAGTCTTTCCCGTGGTAGGTTACTGCAATGCACATTTACATGTGCTAGTTGCATTTTAAGACCATACGAAATTGTCTTCCATAACTCATTTGCATGGTATAATAGGAGCTCATGCTTTCCTATGCATTAGGTGTAAACTGTAGTGGATCTACTTCCTTAGGGTGTACTTTAAGATCACTTTCATGGTGTTTTCCCCATTTGCCAGCATTGCATAACATTCATATTGTAGGTCTTACTGTCTTAGGTCCTTGCCCAACCCATAGGAGTGTCCCTAGTGCATGCCCACATGGCATGCCCAATTAACCCACTTCCAGGACCAGTTTGACCAAATGACAAATAGGGTTAACCTCTTCTAGGAGTAAAGGATCCATAAGGGGATCTAGGAGGGAACCAGAGCAACCCAACCCTACGCCTGAAGGCCGAGATAAAGCCAAGCGAGATGTAAGAGAGGACGATGGCACTGCCATCAGATCCGTCAAAGTGATTTGGTGGACGGTTGGATCCCAAAGTCTTCCATGACTGGATCTCTAGCATGGATGACTACTTCGATTGGTACCTCATATTGGAGGACCCTAAAATCAAGTTTGCCAAAATGAAATTGGCAGGGCAAACCAGACTTTACTGGAACACGATAGAGTGCCATCATCATTTGATCGGGACTTGAAAAGGTATTAAAGAAAAACTTAAAGAAAAATATTTACCCTTATCATTCCATTCTCGATTAGTGGATTAATGGAACTCATTGAGACAGGGCATCATGTTTATTTTTTATTACATTGACCGTTTGGATGATCTCATGTGGTGGTGTGACATCACAAAGGACCCTGTGGCCACCCTGAGTCACTTTAGGTTGGGTCTTCATTCTGAATTCCAGAAGGAATTAATTCCCCACAGTACGACTGACTTAGAGGGGGGCTTATCAATTATGTCAGAAGCTAGAGCATACAACCCCAAACTTTACGAGTTTTTGATTTCCGTTGCAATGAGCCTAAGCCCGTAGGATCTAACCATGCACCTATCATTGGGGGATAGCCTTCTAGAGGCCAATCTATAAAGTCATGACCCTCTACCCAGTTAGATAAAGGAAAAGGGTTTACCAAAGGGACTCAGAGTAGTAGTGACCAGTCTAGATGCTACAAGTGCAAAGGATTTGGCCACTTTGCAGCCTAGTGCCCCACGGGGAGGTTTAATCTCTACGTGGAGGGCGCAGAGGAGGATGGTGAGGACGGAGATAGGATTGATGAAGAGGTCCATAATCTTGACCCTCCACCTACTAATGAGGAGTAGGGGAGCAACGATGGTAGGGTTGCATTTATTAGGGGGTTTACCTGTGATCCCTACTCTCTGAATTCCACATCCTTAATGGTGGTGAGGTGTGTCCTCAAGCAACAGAGAGCAAAGGATGATTGGCATAGAAGCACCATATTCTACACCTATTCCACCTACGGTGACAAGAGCTACAAGATCATAATTGATAGCGGGAGCTGCACCAGCATGGTGTCCTCTAAGATTATACAATGACTTGGACTGTCACCTGTCCCACACCCTCAGCCTTATAAGGTGTCATGGGTGGATACATCTTCTATTCTAGTGTCCCAGAGGTGTTAGGTCCCCATTACATTTCCATCTTATAAAGACACTATCTGTTGTGATGTGGTGCCTATGGATGTAGGCAACATCATTCTAAGTAGACCTTGGTTATATGACGTGGATGCAACACTGTTTGGTTGCTCAAACACATGTTCTTTTATATTCCAGGAAAAGAAGATTAGGGTAGTCCCACTCCAACCTAAATCAAGCCTAGAGCCCAAGAGTAACGCTATTTAGAACAAGAAAGTCAAGGATTCCAAGACAAAAGCCTTACACATTATCAACTCGAAAGAATTCAAGCAAGATGTCAAGGAGAAAGCTATAGTTTTTGCTTTACTAGCTAAGGAGGCCTCCTGCCGTTACTTCTGAATGTCTTCCCGATGTGGGACCAATCTTGAGGGAGTTTTAGGGTATGTTTCCTGAGGATTTACCAGATGAGCTCCCACCTATGCGTGACATCCAACATGCCATAGATTCATTCCTAGGGGCAACATTGTCGAATCTACCCCATTATCGCATGAATCCCACAGAGCATGCAAAACTAAGGAGACAAGTTGATGAGCTCTTGAGAAAGGGATTTATACGATAGAGTCTTAGCCCATGTACCATGCATGCACTTCTCACACCCAAGAATGATGGCTCATGGAGAATGTGTGTAGACAATAGAGCAGTCAATAAAATCACGGTGAGATATCGATTTTCTATCCCTAGATCAGACAACATGCTTAATATAATGGCTGGTGCCACCATCTTTTCGAAGATTGATTTCAAAAGTGGGTATCACTAGAGTAGTATCTATCCTAGGGATGAATGGAAAACCGCCTTCAGAATGAAAGATGGGTTACATGAGTGGCTAGTCATGCCCTTCAGGCTTTCTAATGGCCCGAATACCTTCATGAGAGTAATGACTCAAGTGTTGCGGCCATTCATTAGCAAGTTCTTAGTGGTATACTTTGATGACATTTTGATTTACAGTCACAACAAGAATCAACACCTTAGCCACCTGAGAACAATGTGTGATCTCCTGAGGAAGGAGCAGTTGTATGCGAACCTAAAGAAATATGCTTTCAACGACATCACAAGTTATCTTCTTAGGGTTTGTAGTTTCATCAGATGGAATGTCTGCGGATCCTGAAAAGGTCCTTGCTATAGTAGAGTGGCCTGAACCTCAGAATATTCATGAGGTCTACAATTTTCATGGTTTAGATACTTTCTACAGGCATTTTATCCATAGGTTTAGTATGGTGATGGCCCCTATTACTGATTGCATTCGCAAGGGGGGACTTTCACTAGACGAGTGTAGCATCAAAAGCCTTCATAGAGATTATTTCTAGAATGACTAATGCTCCTGTCATGCACCTCCCAGACTTCTCCAATGTCTTTGAGGTGGCTTATGACACACCTAGGGTCGGGATAGGACTACTCAATCAGGAAAGGCATCCTATAGCTTACTTCAGTGAGAAGTTAAATGAAGCCCGACAAAAGTTCTCTACCTACGACAGAGTTTTATGCAGTTGTTCAAGCATTGAAATATTTGAAACACTACCTCCTACCGCAGGAATTTATACTCTTTTTCGATTATGAGGCTTTGAAGAATCGGTTCTCAGAAGAAATTAAGCCCAAGACATGCCAAGTGGGTTGGATTTCTTAAAGAGTACACCTTTGTAATAAAAAACAAGGCTGGGATTGAGAATAAACCCACAGATCTTTTGAGCCGTAAAGTTTCTCTACTACAAACCATGAGCATCAAAGTGACTGGGTTTGAGAAATTGAAAGAGGATTATGAGACGTGCCCAGATTTTGGGGAGGTGTGCTTCTATATTGAGCGACAAGTCTAGTAACCCCAGTGATTTCATGTTGTAGGATGGGTATCTTTTCAAAGATACTCGACTTTGTATTCCTCGCACCTCGGTACACGATTTCCTAGTCTAGGAGTTGCATGCAGGTAGTATTGTCAAACACTTCAATAGAAACAAGACCATTGCTCTGGTTAAGGATCGATTCTATTAGCCAAACCTAAAAAGGGATGTGGCCAAAATAATAAAGCAGTGTCATACTTGTCAATTGGAAAAGCAAAGGAAGCAGAATACTAGACTATATTCACCTTTGCCAGTTTCTCACGCGCTTTGGCAGGATGTGAGCATGGACTTCATGCTAGGGTACCCTAAGACCCTGAGGAAGCATGATTCCATCTTTGTGGTAGTGGACCACTTCTCTAAGATGGTCCACTTCATCCCATACTCGAAGACCTCAGATGCTTCAGGGATTACTAGGTTATTTTTCGATGAAGTCGTCAAGTTGCATGGTTTACCCAAGTCCATAGTGTCTGACAGAGATATCAAATTTATTAGTTAAGTTTGGAAGACATTTGGAAAAATGTTGGGTACAAAACTCTAGTTTTCCACAGCTTATCACCCTCAGACTGATGGTCTGAAGTAGTGAATCATAGTCATAATCTTCTAATTAAAGGAGCTGACATTTTGGCTGGAATGAGCCCCACAAGTATAAGAAAATCCTCCAAAATTAGGATTTTTTAGAGGCTTTTGTCCAGCTGGATATAGGTCCCACTTTGACTTTTCAACAGCCCATAATTCTCCTCTATATTGGCTGTACAACCAGCCTATTGTGGGCCCCTCTAGTGGTTGTTTTAACAGTCAAGTTTAAGTCAAAAAATGGCTAATTGTGTGCTACAAAAATCCTAACTCTAAAGACAATTTTACTTATTACATTCGACTCCCTAAGATTTAAATAAATTCTAAAAAGACCCCTGGTCACAAAAGGCCTCATTACATTAAAAAAAAAAACACTTAGGTAGTGTTTGGATAAACTTATTGGCATTGACTTACGACTTATGACACCTCAAAAGTCATGAGTCTGGTATAATTTGTGTTTGGTTAACAATTTCATAAGCTATTTATGAATAAATCAGAAGTAGCAAAGAAATTGATAAGCCACTTATAGGATAAGCTAGTTTCAACTGCTCATCAGATACGTTGAGTCAATTACTTATGTGCTATTTTGACGGAAGAAACGGATATGGCTCTTACTGGATCTGGTGTGCCCTCCCTTCTATTGGTGCAGCTGGTGGAGTGGTGTGTGCTTGGAATCCTGTTTACCCTAAAAAGAGGGATTTTTTTTGGGAAATTTATCCATCTCTGTGATTTTGCTGGATCTGGTGCTAGGGAACGAGTGGTTATTCACTGGGGTGTATGGTCTGGCTTCTACAACAAATAGGGCTGATTTCTGGGACGAATTATTGAGAATTAGGGAAAGATGGAAGGGTCTGTGGGTGATGGGAGGAAACTTAAATGTGATTCATTTTGTCCATGAGAAGAGTGTGGTGGGAAGAATAACTAGAAGCATTAGAGATTTTAGGGAGTTTGTTAACCTTTGTAATCTTTGGGATAGTTCTTTTTAATGCAAAATTTACATGGACCAGTGGAGGGGATAATCCTATCATGAGTAGAATTGACAGATTCTTGGTTACAGGGGATTGAGAGGAGTTTTACACCAATTATTTTCAAGAAGTGAATGTGCAAACGGTTTCTAACCATTGGCCTATACTTTTATCAGTAGTTACGGCCGAAAGCCATTCCGGTTTGAAAACATGTGGACCACGCATCTTGAACTCCGAGCTATGATTGACTTGTGGTGGAAGGAATGTGAGGTTGGGGGTTGGGGAGGTTTTCGTTTTATGAAAATTGTAAAAAAAAAAAAAAAGTTTGTGGTTTGGAATAAAAATGTTTTCAGCCGTCTCAATGATAATAAAAATAGAATTTGGGGGAATTTTCATTATATTGATGCGGAGATTGAAGATGGGACTGGGTGTATGGTAGAGCTTAGAGGTCGAAGATCGAAGAAAATGGGGGAGTTGGATAGGATTCTCAAAGCGAAAGAAATCTTTTGGCACCAGAAATCCATAAACAAATGGCTTAAGGAAGGAGATGGAAACACAAGTTACTTCCGTAAAATCACTAACGGGCGGAAGAGAAAGAATTTAATGCCAAGCTTGGTGATTAATGGGGAAGAGGTAAGGACTTTTGAGAGAATAGCGGATGAAGCCACTAGTTTCTTTTCTAAGCTTTATCAAAAGGAAGGTGGGGGAAGGCCTATTATTCAAGACCTATTTGAAGCTTCTTTACCTAGGGAATGGGCAGAAGCTTTAGAAAAGAACTTTAGTGAGGAAGAGGTAAAAGATGTTCTTTTTGAAATGAATTGTGTAAAGGCCCCGAGCCCAAATGGGTACTCTATGAAGTTTTATCAAGAGTGTTGCAAAACGGTTAAGGGAGACCTAATGGATGTTTTTCAGGAGTTTTATGAGAGGTGTCAATTAAATATGTCCATGAATTCCACTTTCCTTGTGTTGATTCCTAAGAAGGATGGTGCTAGGTCATTGGAGGATTTTAGGCCCATCAATCTAGTTAGCAATCCTTACAAAATTTGGTCCAAAGTTTTGTCTTTGCGGTTAAGACTGGTTATGGGAATGGTGGTCTCGGCTACCCAAAGTGCTTTCATAAGAGGAAGACAAATTACTAATAGTATTCTAATTGCTAATGAATGTGTGGATGAGAGAAGAAAGAAGAAGTGGGCAGGGGTGGTTTGCAAGTTGGACATGGAGAAGGCTTACGATAGAGTTGATTGAGACTTCTTATTTTGAGCTATGAGAAGAGAGGGTTTTGGGGTGAGGTGGGTGAATTGGATGGAGGGATGCATTGGTGAACCTTATTTCTTGATGCTATTAAATGGTACTTATAAAGGTTTCTTCAAATCTTTCAAGGGTTTAAGGCAAGGTGGTCCTATCTCCTTTTCTGTTCTCAACTTTATGTGTTATTTTGAAGAGGGCAGATCAAGTAGGGTTGGTGGAAAGTTTTAGGGTAGGAGGTGAGAGCTTACGGGTGTCTCACCTTCAATTTGCAGATGATATTATTCTTTTCCTTAATGCTGACTATCAGAACTTAAGAAATACAAAGATGTGTCTCCGAATTTATGAAGCAATACGAGCTTAAAAGTTAATATGGTGGGGATCACAGTTGATGAGAGCAGGTTAATGGATTTAGCCGGGGAAATTGGTTGCAAAGTTGGAAGAAGGCCGCTAAAATACTTGGGAATGCCTTTGGGGGGCAATCAAAAATTGATGGCCTTTCGGGATCCGGTTGTGGAAAATGTCTCCAAAAACCTTACTTGTTGGAAGAGAAATTATATTTTTTTAGGAGGAAGAATTAATCTTATAAAGTCTGCTCTTTCGAACATTCTGGTTTATTATATGTCTGTGTTCTATATGTCATCTAGAGTGGTGAAGGTTTTTGAGAAGCTCCGAAGAGACGTTTTGTGGGAAAGAGGTAATACTAAGAAGGATCATCTTGTCAACTGGAAGGTGGTTACTAAAGTTAAGGAGCAAGGGGACTTGGGATTGGTAAGCTTAAGGAGAAAAATATAGCTCTTTTAGGAAAATGGCTTTAGAAATTCACTTCCGAAAATGGGTGTTTATGGAAATCCATCATTCAAAACAGATATGGGATAGATCCCAATGGATGGGACTGGAAGCAATCTCTCCCTTCTTTTTGCTCTTTGTTGTGGAAACATATCATTCAAGTAAGCCCATCTTTTTACCCTCATACTCATTTTCTCTTAGGTGATGGTAGGAAAGTGCGTCTTTGGCTTGATCTTTGGTGGGGGGGATGCCATTTTGTCTTCTTCGGTGTTCCTTAGATTATTCCATATAGCGTCGTCAAAAATGCTTTAGTTGCTGAAATTCTTTCTCATGATGGAAACAGTCTCTCCTAGACTCTTAGGTTTACTAGGGATCTGTTCAAATGGGAAGTTTCCCTTGTGGGATCGTTGGTTGACCTATTGACTATTGCTTATATTTTGGATTCCAACAGACTCCCAGTTTGGAGTCCATATTTAGATGGAAGTTTTTCTTCCAAATCTTTTTATCATGTCCTTTCTAAGGATTCCTTGAGTCCGTCAATTTATCCTCTCCAAAAAAGTGTGGAAGTCTGTTGCTCCTCCTTAAGTGAAGGCTTTTAATCGAGTCGCTTCATTAGGAAGGCAGAATATTATGGATGTGCTCCAAAGAAGACTGACTATGATGATTCAGCTATTAGTTTGTGCTTTTTATGTGGCTTAGATAGTGAGACAGGTGACCATATTTTTATCCATTGCAGATTCACTTGTAGAGTTTGGCGGTTCTTCTTATTGGCAATGGAATTGAATTTTGTGATGCTTAAAACTGTCTTAAAGCTTTCTCACCAATTGGGTCAAGGAGTTAAGGAGGAGAGATGTAATGTGTGAAGTTTGATTTGGGTTAGCATCAAGAATTCAACCCGAATACAACCTGAAGAAAACCCCGAATACGGAATTTTTCGGGCAAAGGTGAGCAACGCAAATCCTTTGCCCATGGGGATTCGGGGGTGAAGCCCCCGTCAAATCTTTTTTTAACTCATTTTTATGAACCGGATTGAATCCAAACCATATCCACATATGTATTAGGGTTTTAGGGTATTTATATGTTTTCATTCTAGGGTTGCGTGCATTGAGAGTTTCTTGTAAATTGTCTTTGGACAAGTTTTTCCAAATAGTGAAAGTTTTCTTTGCGGCTCTATGGTTTTTCCCCAAACGGGGGTTTTCCACATAAATCTTGTGTTGTGCATGATTTCGTTCCTTGTTTGTTTGTTGATTTTATTGCATCCCGTTTCTTCTACAAAGAATATGGTAAAACGGTCCTAACAAGAGAAGCAAAATGTTCTGAAGGGATTTGCCTCAAGGAATCATTTAGGGAATTTGGAGAGAAAGAAACCAGAGAATTTTTTAAGATAAGAAAAGGGAGTTGAGCAGAGTGATTCACTCTATTCTGTCTAAGGTTTGCTCTTGGTTAATGGTCATGAAGGAATTTAGAGACTCTGCCAGGATGGATTTCATGCGGGATTGGATGGCTTGTGTTTCCAATATTTCTTGTGGGTTGCGTATGAATCCTAAGAATTGGGAACCTCTTCCAAAATGGTAAATATAAACTCAATTTTGATGGGACTTCTTTCGGTAATCCGAGGCTTACATGTTTTGGGTGTGTTATTAGGGATTGCTAAGGTAATATCATTCATATTTGTTGTGGGCCTCTGGAAAATTGTGATTCCATCAAAGCTCATGGGTCTTCTTCTTGGCCTTCGCATGGTTTAAGCTAAGGAACTAGGGCATTGCATTATTGAAGGGGACTCTTCAACAATCATGAGTTGGAGTAAAAGAAACTCCCAGGGGTCTTGAATCTTGAGCCATCAGGTGTGGGAAATAAGGGATCTTATTGGTTATCTGGGAGCTGAGGTTGTTCACGATCTTAGATGCCAAAACTCTATGGCAGACTTTTGTTTTAGCTTTTCTTTTGGGCTACCCAAGGCCTTGTTGAGCGTGCCATGTTGTATTTGTTCACCTTTGTGCTAATATGCTCTTGTTCTCTTTTGCAATAAAATTGTTATTCATCAAAAAAAAAATCTCTCTCAGGCTTGATGAAGATCATCAATCCGTGGAAGACAGTGACACTGCACTGATTGGCACCACTTGCAAACACCGGTCAATGTCCAATAAGTTTATTTGTCCGGTAAGTTTATCTCTCTCTCTCTCTCTCTATCTATCTCTCTATCTATCTATCTCTATCTTTCTTTGTTTCTCTCACTCTCATTCTCTATCTTCCCCTCCATTTCATCCCATAATTTTGGCTAATGGAGACGACCATGGTGGAAGGGAAACAAAGCTTGAAGGAGAAAACGAAAAAGGAGGTGGTGGTGGAGAAGGGTGGAGAAAAGGACTCCCGAACTCCCTCTAGCTGACCCGTGAGTCCCGCACCTACTCATGCAGATCCCATCGACGACGACATTTTCGTCACGAAGACGACGTTGATCGCATTCTTATGTTTTACCTTGGCAATGAGAGAGACGATGTGAGAGGTATTCAAAACCTTCCCAAGGGAGTAGCTCTTGTTGAGGATTTTCTTCACCGAGATGAGGTTGGAGGAACCCCTTTGTACTTCCTGGTAGTTTTCCAGCACGAAGAGACGAACAACGGTGGAGAAACATAGGAGTTCAGGGACAGGAGGAATTCGATGAGAATGGAACGTTGGATGGCGAAGAACTTGCCGTAGCAGATGAGATTAACCGTGAAATTGCCTTTGAGAAATGCACCTTTATGATACTTGAGAACTAGCGGTTCTTGTATAACCAGAGCTGAGAGCTTTTTGGTCATAGTCGTGGTCGTGGAGGGGTTGACAAGAGACGAGAGTACGAGAAGAGAAGTGACCACCATGGAGATTAAAGGCTTTGGTTGTAATTGTCGTTGGGCTTTCGGCAACAATTCTGCCAACAACGCAGCAAGTCGGGGAAACAACAGAAAGCATTAATTTTTCCTCCACATTTTTGGTTTGGTTTAATTATGGCTGTAAATGCTTTTGAATTATTGGAATTATGACTCCACCTAAATTCATAACTCCC
>JAOXJP010188796.1:0-12299 GCA_025762735.1 Platanus orientalis | reverse complement strand
CAGTTAAACAAATATGGATAATCATCTCAAATCCTGAAGCATTATGATTTATGAGTAAAATTTACTAGATCACCTCTTATTATCAAAGGCTCTATCAAGCACCTCTTGGTTATGGAAAAACATTATTAAGGAGAAAGAGCTTTTGGATACAGTTCTATGTTGGCAAGCGAAAAATGATAAGAATGTCCTTGGGTCCCAACCCTTCTAAATTGAAAGATATCAACCTCATCCCCATGCATAAGGAGTATTGAGAAAGTGGCAAATCAGGAGGTGGAGAAAATTAGGAAAATTCTATTGAGTGTTAATCTTTCTAAAGATTCCCCAATTTGGTAACCTTAAAAAAAGGGATGTTTCACAATTAAATTGGCCTTTAATTTAGTTGTCTCCTCAATAACCCATCTTAAAAATAGATTATGGAGGCCTAAGATCCATTCAAAAATTATACTGTTTATTTGAAAAGCATGTAATGAGGTTATCTTTATAAGAGAAAAAACTGATGAAACAAGTAAAACGGGATGAATCCGGCTAATGGATTGGACACAACCTTCCAATGAATCTTTTGATTTTACAATAGAAAATAACAAGAACTACTTGACTTATCAATTCTCAAGAAAACCCACATGAATTCGATTAGAAAAAATTCTCAAAAACACATAATTTCGTTAACTGCATTCCTTTCGATTACAATTGTGAATCTATAGACCAAAGACCTAAAAAAGCAAAAATGGAAATATATAAAAAAGATAAAAAAAGATAAAATTACTAAAAATGAAAATTTCCAAATTTAACAAAAAAGCCACTCTATAATCCTTAAAATAATTCAGAAAGATATTCCTAAAAAATTGCATTGAAGATATCCCAAAATATATGAAAATAAGAAGTTACCTGAAACAACAAAATTTAACTAAAATTGACCATTTTCGGCTCTAAATAATGGAGGGGCCTTCTTAACCTCAAAAGGTGATTGCTATTAGAATGACATAGAGTTCATCAAACTGGTTGTTTTAAATACTTAAACTTTTGAAATCAGACATCATAATCAAAAGTTATAGTTGTTTAAGGTTTAAGGGTCATTTTTTACTCTTTATGATCAAATTGTTCCATGAACCAGTTTGCATGTTGTTAAGTTGCATTAAAACCTCTCAAGAAGCCAATAAAGAAAATAAGTATAAAGCATTATTGTCCATTTGTAAGAAGAACAAGGAGTCTAATATCCACTGTCTGGTTTCATGTTTTGAAGTATGGAAGGTGTGGCATGCAGCATACCCATCCTCGAGAATAGAGAGAGTAAGTGGTATATCATTTATTTAATGGTTTCAAATGTTGTATATGATTCTAACCCTCTCAAAAAGCGTGCAAAACTCTAAAGAGGAATACATTGTTGCTATGATATTTGAAAGTGGGATCTTCAAACTTAGCTAAAATCATCTCTCTGTCACGTAAGCTTATGAAAAACCTTCACTTAGCCCTTCATCCCCAACTAGAGATGACAGCTCTCCAAGGCAACTTTGCATTGGGGCTTTTCCCTTTTGGTCCCCCCTTTATGTTGGATGAAAACATACTTTTTAAGTGCTTGGTTCAAATGGAAATGCTCCGTGGATTGGGGAATTGTAATTCTAGACAAGATGGGCAATTTTGTCTTAGTTAGAGAAAACCAATAAATTTTTGTTTATTTACTAAAAAAATAAAATAAAATGTTTCTTCTGGAGATGCAGTGTCGGGTATGGCTTTGTTGCAACAATCGTTAGATCATTAGATCATATATAATCTAATGGTGAGGAGTAATTGGAGACTCCTTTGGAAGGTGGAGTCATTGATGACTTCCCAAAGGAACTAAAACCCTAATAAATATTAAGGAAAAGGTGAAAGACGAGAAGAGCAGCCACAAGGTTTTGTGAGGTTTTTCTTTAGGGTTTGAGAGTGAGAGGTATAGAGAGTATATAAGGGAAAAAGGTGTGGGTTTTGGGTTATAGAAAACACACTTCTTTGTATGGTTTCACATTTTCATAATGAAAAAAATTTATTCTCTCCCGTGGATGTAGACTTCAAGCCGAACCATGTTAAATCATCTTCTTCCTTATATGATTGTTGTTTGCATCATTTTCTCTTTTCTATTTTGTTAAATACGATCTCAAATCTAGGTTTCCACACAACACAATCCAACCCTTTTGGGTCTTCAAATAGCTTCAGCTTTAAGAATTACACACCTCATATTAGAAGGAGACATGTTCAACATCATCAAGTGGATTAAAGGGCACAGTTAAGCCTATTATGTATTTACTCAAAAAAAAAAAATCTATTATTTTATAATGCAAATCTTTACTTAATTCTTTACTATTATGCCATTTAAATGAACAACTAACAATGCTGCACGATACCATAACCAAATTTGGAAACTCCAACTCCCATGGAGTTACTTGTATTTACCCAAAAAAAAATAAAAAAATGCAAGGGATTGAATGTCAGCCTTGCTTCAATTAGAACATTTGTGATCTTTTTATAGTGGAAGCCTGTAGCTATATGCATTTTAAGCATATTTATTTGATGGGGCAAGTGTTTTGACATTTTTTACCCCTGTCATGTTAGCCTGTGCATATAGCTATGGACTTTGGATAAAATACATGGGAATGAAATGAAAATCCCCCACCTCCGCTTTCTCGAATAGCAAGCCACGGGGAGACCTATGTCGTGACCACACACACACACATGCTCCTTAAGCCCTAGTTAACAAGCAAAGGATATGACAATGTGGCACCTTTCTCTACCCTAAAATCCCTCACTCTATTTATTATCCCCTAAAATCTCTCACTCCATTTATTATCTTTCCATTGATTAAGTTAATTCTCTATGTCTACCCTCATTACCCTAAAATCTCACACTTTATTTATTATCCCCTAAAATCTCTCATTCCAATTATTATTGTTTCATTGATTAAGTTAACTCTCCATGTCTACCCTCACTTAGAGGTAGCAATTCGTGTTGGCGGCTCAGGTTTGTGTCATGTCAAGTTAAGGGTATTCAACTATATGAGTCAACCTGAACATGCTTCGACCCGAAACACAATTACAGTTAAACCCTAACCCGCGAAATTTGTGTTGGGTTCATGTTGGGTTTGTGAGTCGTGTCAAACATCACCACCCCTACCCTCAGTACACTAAAATCTCTCACTCTATTTACTGTCTTTCCATTAATTAAGTTTCCTATTAAATTTGATAATTTGTAAAAGTACGATTTTTAAAACCTTGTATAATATCTCTCTTATGCCCTAGTTGCTAAGCAAAGGTCGTGCCAACATGCCACCTTTCTTTGTATTTAACTTTTTTTTTTAACTTCATATCCCTCCCCTCTACCTCTAAAATCTCTCACAATATTTAATACAGTTCCTTTGATTGAGTTTCATATTTAAATAGGTAACTTAAGAGATAACCAAACACAATTATCCCAAGAATGCTCTTTTACCTACTCTCTTCCCCTTATTCCTAAAACCTCTCCATCTTCCTTTTATAACCCTCACACTACCCAAAAAGTCTTCCCCTTAGTATCTTCTTTTTTTCTTCTTCTAGTTCACTATTCCTAAAAATTCTCCATCTTAGTGGTATAGTGATAAAAGGTTTAGACAAACCTATTGAGAGATGGCAATTGCATAGCCTTTTGAATAGTTTTGCTACATGGAAACATGATTTTCAATGCCCACTAGCTCAGACCATAGCACCATAGTTATATACCCTTATAGGCATGCTATTTTAGAAACTATAGAATAGTGGTAGAGTCCAACATTAACATACAACAAGTTTCTCTCTTCTTAAATTCAATGAAATATAACTTAACAATATTTGCTTTACAAATATAACAAGCATACATACTAAGATGAGAATGTAATATCCTAGCCCTATTGGGGGTAGTTCTGAGAAAGAAAAAAGTTAAAAAAGGAAGAAGAAGAAAAAAAAGAATTAAAAAGAGGAAAGTGGGGGGGGGGAAGTTCAGTCGACCCTCTATCAACTGAACCCCAACCCAACGAAGGTAAAGAGGTAAAAATGACAAGTTCCAAAAAAGAACCCCAGAGAAAATGTTGAATAGAAGACAATGGGGGGAGGGGGTTTCATTTTTCATTGAACGAACCCCACTCCACCCAACTCGAAGTACTAGGAAAAAAAAGGGGTAACCTAAAATTCCTTTCTTGTGTTTTTAGACTCACCAACATGCGAGGAGGAAGAAGGAGAAAGAGGGAGGAAGAAAGGAGAGACAAGAAGAAAAAGAGAAGATGAAAGAGCCACAAATTCTGATGTTCCACCTTAATCTGCTGGCAAGTCAAACATTGAGCCACAAATTCAGTTACATCCTTCTTCATGTTGCACCACCAATATGTCTCCTTGAAGTCTTTGTACATTTTAGTACTGCCAGGATGGATTGTGTAAGTAGATCCATGTGCCTTGGCCAAAATCTCCCTCTTCAGCCCCTCATTGTTGGGAACACATAAACGGTTTTCAAAGCGAAGAACACTATCCTCCCCCATATTGAAGTCAACACGATCCCCAGTCTTAACCTTTTCTAAGATTTTAATAAGTTGTGGATCAGTAATTTGGCTCTCCTTGATTTGGTCAATCAGTGTGGGCTTCACTTTGAGTTGTGTAAGAAGAGCATAAGTATCTTGTACCATGAGTTGAGCATTCATCTTCTTCAAATCACTTAATAGAGGTTTTCTTCCCATAGTCAAACAAGCCAGACCCAATGAAGATTTTCTACTCAATGCATCCACTACCATGTTTGCTTTGCCTGGATGATAGTAAATGGTGCAATCATAGTCTTTAATCAATTCCATCCACCTTCGTTGCCTCAAATCAACTCCTTCTGCGAGAAGATATATTTTAGGCTCTTATAGTCAATGTAGATCTCGCAAGTCTCACCATAGAGGTAGTGTCTCCAAATCTTCAATGCAAAAACTACCACTGCCAACTCAAGATCATGGATAGGATAATTCTGCTCTACGACTTGAGTTGTCGAGATGTATACGTAATGACCTTTCCATGTTGCATCAATACACACCTCAAACCTTTCTGCGAGACATCACTATAAACCACACATCCACCAGATCCTGACGGCAGTGTGAGAACTGAGCTGTCACTAATTTGTTCTTCAATTCTTGGAAGCTTCTTTCGCATTCATCACTCCATTGAAATTTGGCATACTTTTGGGTCAATTTGGGGAGTGGTCCAGCTATACGGGAAAATCTTTCAACAAAACGCCGATAATATCCTGCAAGGCACAAGAAGCTGCGAATCTCTATCACATTTGTCATTCGTGGCCAATCAATAACTGCCTCAACCTTCTATAGATCAACAAGGATTCCATCTTTGGAGATGACATGCCCCAAGAAAGAAATCCAGTCAAACCAGAATTCGCACTTGCTAAATTTGCATACAACCGCTGCTTTTTTAGTGTACGTAATACCATTCGGAGGTGTTCCTCGTGTTCCACTTGGCTCTTAGAGAAATCAAAATATCATCAATGAAGATAATCACAAAATGATCTAGATATGACCTAAATACCCGATTCGTCAAATCCATAAAGGCTGTGGAGGCATTAGTCAAGCCAAATGACATCACCAAGAACTCATAGTGCCCGTAACGTGTACGGAATACACTTTTTGGAACTTCATTCTTGATTTTGAGTTGGTGATAACCCAATCGAAGATCTATCTTAGAGAATACAGTGGCACCTTGTAGTTGATCAAATAGATCATCGATCCTTGGTAACGGGTACATATTCTTTACAGTTACATGGTTTAATTGCCTGTAGTCAATGCATAATCTCATGGCTCCATCCTTCTTCTTCACAAATAAGACTGGAGCTCCCCACGGAGATACACTAGGACGTATGAATCCATTGTCTAACAATTCTTACAATTGTGTCTTCAACTCCTTTAACTTAGTTGGTGCCATGCGATAAGGAGTAATGGAAATAGGCTCGGTTCCCAATGCTATATCAATAACAAACTCAACCTCTCGATCTGGTGGCAATCTGGGAAGATCTTCTGGAAACACATCAATGAACTCCCTCACAATGGGGATACTCTCAACATCTACTCCCTCCTTTGGTTCATCCATCACATAAGCCAAATACCCTTGCCAACCTTTATGAAGAAGGTTACTGGCTTGGATGGTAGAGATAAGACAGAAGAATGAACTCTTACACACTCCCTGAAATACAAACTCAATCTGGTATAGGATCCTAAACACCACCTCCTTCGTGTAACAATTCACGATGGCATGATAAGATGCTAACCAATCCATCCCCAGAATGACATCAAAGTCCTTCATGCCTAAGAGTACCAGATCAACAACCAACTCATGCCCATCAATGACTATCATACAAGACCTGTACACAGTGTCTGCAACCATGGTTTTACCCAAGGACATGGATACATCCAAAGCCTCATCTAATGGTACGAGGGTAATGGTGGCATATCTCACAAAATCACAAGATATAAAAGAATGTGTAAAACCTGGATCAATGGGTATGCGTGCAGTGTGATCAAAAAGTGAAAGAGTATCTGTGACCACAGTCCTAGATGCCTCAACATCCAGCTCGGTGACTGTGTAAACTCTGGCTCGAGCTATCGGTTGTGTCCTCACATCAGTGGGCCGAGTAGTGGGGTTCTTCTTCCAAAGAGGACAATCTCGAATCACGTGGCCAACCTGGCCACATTTATAGCACGCTCCAATCTCCTTGAAGCACAGTCCATAGTGTGGTTTTTGGCACTTAGGGCATACCACTGTCATCCTCTTCATCTTAGGCTCCTTAGGAGCTCTTCAGAAACCATTGCGGCTAGTAGCCTCCTTCCTATGAAACCCACTAGGAGGAGGTCGCCTCCTATCTTGATCCTTGTGCCTCTGCATCTCATCATAGTCCTGCTCCACCAATTTTTCCATTTCAACAACATCGGCGAAAGATCTGAGTCGTAGAGGTGTCATGCGGGTGCGGATGGCTAGTCGCAACACCTTCTGGAACCTCTTAGCCTTGCCCTCATCATCCAGGATAAAGTGAGATGCATAGCGGGATAGCTCAATGAACTTTGCCTTGCACTAAAGCATGAACATGTTGTCTTGCACAAGGCCCATAAACTCGGCCCCCTTCCTATCTCTAATGCTCTTTGAGAAGTAGAAAGCATCCAAAAACATGTCCCAAGCCATGGGCTCTCTATCATATACTAAGGTGTGCTCAGCGACCTGCCACCAATGTTCTGCCACACCTCGCAAGACAAAAGTGGCTAGATTCACCTTCTAGTCCTTAAGACAGTTCAAGATCTTGAAGATCTGCATCAGCCAGGCCTCTGCCTCCATGGGATTGAAAGTACAATGGAACTCAGGAGGTCCTATACGTCGGAATCTCTCAATGGGCCTATCCTCTAGCACAACCTCCTTGTCTCTAGGAGGTACACCACCTGCAACATGCTCTCGTACTACCTCAGTCATACTACGAATAGCCTCCCAAACACTTGTCGGGCCATGATCATCCGGTCGTGGAGTATCTTGACCAACTCTAGTACCCTTCCTGGGCGGCATCCTCACCATAAACACCCAAAACAATAGTCAAATACTTATATCCATAAAGACTATATCATGTATAAAGCACTCTAACTTCAAAGATCAAATAATCCTCAATTCAATTTCACTGACTTAACACAATCCAAATGAATCTCCAAGAATAACTCATCTCTAAACATATAGATTTTATATAATCAAAACTATTGTCACCATATAAGTCTACATAATCCAAACCGGGTTGATTTGATACCAACTCTGTCATGCCCCGAAATCCACACACGGAGATTGGGGTAATAATGCGGAAACGCACGTGCACGGTGTCATGGATCTTAGAATGTGACATTACCCTTTCGTTGCGAAAAGGGTTTCTTACTTAACTTACTGATTTACATCGAATATATTTTTTAAAATTTTTTTCTCCAATTACTATCCTCAATCACCAAACATTCACAGCGGAAGCATAATCATAAGATAATAACTCAATAATATCTCCAACAGAAGTATAAACATGTACAATCTAAACCACACAGTGGAAAGAACTCAATAATATTTCCAATATCCAACATCAAAACTACAATCTCCAAATAAATAGTAACATCATGTGGGCCTCTAAACTGGCCAACCAGCAAAGCATCTCTAACATAACTACAAGTACCTCAATATAAAGTCTATCACCATAAATCCATAAATCCCTATTCATACATGATTAAGTGTTGAACATAAAAGGAATATAAAAAGTAAATAAGCAGCCCTCTCTCCCACAATCCATCTATGGGGCCGACCCTGCAAGATACCAGATACTGCTGGGCACCACCTGAAAGGGTGGTAAAAACATGGGTAAGCTATAAAGCCCATGAGAAAATATACATAATGTCCCACGGAATAAATCGAATGTCACAAGTACAGAACGATACCAAATCAGAACAGATGAATTATATAAGGATTGATTTAACTATAACAATAATCAGAATCTAGTAAAGGTTCCAGAAGTGCATAAGCTAAATGAACAAAAGCTCATAACTAAAATAGGAAATGTGTAGCTCATAAGAAAAGTGCAACGTGCAATGCAAATGTTTGCTTTTAAAATACTCATAAATAATTAGGCCTTAGCACCTCTCAAATAGGCTGTCTTAGCTAATGGATATCAAAACAGATGCATGCTCATGGAAGTCTAATGCAACTCTTAACTCATATAACCCATAAAAGGTTTCCAACAAAGCACTCATCGGATCAAACAACTCAACCCATGTAGGGTTCCTGAACCAAATCTCGTCAAAACACCTCGTAACAAATACAACCGATTAGCCCACGTAAGGCCTCTAACAAAACTAAAATCATGTAACTCATGTAAGGTCTCTACAAAACAAAAATCTCGTATGACCCATGTAGGGTCCCTGACAAAAAATCTTAAACATAAATGGTGGGCAGCTAATGTCGTCTTTACCTATTAATGTCACTCGGTGATTAGGTCCTG
Organism: Platanus orientalis; assembly: GCA_025762735.1. Taxonomy (NCBI): domain Eukaryota; kingdom Viridiplantae; phylum Streptophyta; class Magnoliopsida; order Proteales; family Platanaceae; genus Platanus; species Platanus orientalis. The sequence continues at coordinate 3,281 of JAOXJP010188796.1, read as the reverse complement.
AACTGAAATAGGTCAATAGACTAATATAGCCCGCAAAAATCCCCCAAGGCATCAAGGGTTAGCCCGTAAAAATCCCCTAGGGCATCAAGGGTTAGCCCGCAAAAATCCCCCCGGGAAACAAGGGTTGGTTGGCAACTAGTGCCTCTTCACCTATTAATGTCACCTGGTGATTGGGTCATGAACTGAAATGGGTCAATAGACCAATATAACCCACAAAAATCCCTCAGGGCGTCAAGGGTTAGCCGGTAAAAATCCCCCAGGACATCAAGGGTTAACCCGCAAAAATCCCCTAAGGCACCAAGGGTGGTGGGCAACTCATGTCGTCTTCACCTATTAATGTCACCTGGTAATTGGGTCAAAAACAAAACCCGCGAGGTTGAAACAGTACTTTAAAATCAATGCATGTATAGAATAATTTATAATTATATGAGGGTGCAATGTAAGAGAAGTCCAACTTACAAAACTCAAAACTAAGACCATGTAAAGACCATACTTAAAACCAAACGGAAAGTAGTAGCTCATACTCACACCAAAACAAAGTGCTTGGAAATTCCTTTTCTAACTTTCTAAAACCAATGATAGTGTAAAAGTCTCAAATAAGTCATGCATGTGGGTGTAAAGATATTAATTTAGAGCTCATTAAATCAAGTTAAAGTGGACATAATCAAGTGGAAAGCGTAATAATAGCATCAATGAGAAACTTGTATACAAGATAGCATAAGCAATAGAGCTTGGAATCAATTAAGGTAAGTAACGACTACCAACTAGCAATGAGGATATGGATAGGAATTCCATCTATGGGTAAATTAAGGCAAACATCAAGCATGAGGAGTAGAAATCATTTCTCCCTTTTTACCTTCATATGGATTCAACCTTCTTACCTTTAATCATAGAGAGAAGCTTAGGATTTCAATGAATTCATGATAGTAGCAAGGTAGATGAATTAAATCTTAACTAATATATACGCAATTAGGAATAGATTTAACCATTTACCAATAGAGCCCAGAATTTCATGTAATCAAGTTCCTTACCAAGGTGTAATGGAAATAAATTACTGCATAGAACAATTGGAATCATCAATCTCACATAGATTTAGTAAGAAGTAATGAAACTTTGTCATCTCAACTAAAATGGCAACCAAAAATAGGGGAAAGCACAGAAAAATAGTATGTGTAGAGCAATCAACTTGAAAACTCACTAATCTTCCATGGATTTAGTGTTTGAATGAAGGAAACTTACCAAACTTTAAAGACTTAACAATAAAATGATATAGAAATCAAAATACTAATCAAAATGAGGGATAATCATGAAGAAATTTGTAGGCGAACAAAGGAGTAGAATACCAAGTATGTAAACTCACTAAAATCTCATAGATCTTCAAATCAAATGATGTGAATTCAACCAAAACCTCATAGATTAACAATCAAATAATGAAGAGATGTATGAACACTCACTAAAAATCTCATGAATCTAAGCATCAAATGGTGTAGATTCACCAAAATCTCATAGATTAATAATCAAGAGTTGAAGAAACTAAAATACCAACCAAATAGATGAATAACCATAGAAGAAACAATAGGAGTAGCACATTATATAACACCTCATATTATGCTTTGAGGGTAAAATGATAATTTTATATTACAAGAGTAAAGTGATCCTTTCATATGCTTAAATAGATCATAGAGTAGTGTAGAACCCATTAGACCAAGCTAAAAGTGTAAGACCCAAGTTGGGCCTCGAACCTATTAAATTCGAAAGTTCTCTTAATTTAACATTTGGGGTACCTTTATGGGTCCACTAATACAAACCCCGAGATAATTGTAGATCATACCATACCTTGATGGAAATGTCTATGAGGCTACTTTCTATAAAAATAATTGGTGTATAATTATGAGTTTTCTAAAAGAAGTTATGCCCATTTTACCACAAGGTGTCTAAGCTAACAGGCTTATGTATTTGGGGTACCTTATCGGGCCTATTGACACAAATCCTAAGGTAAATATAGTATGATACATATATTATTATAAATTTATGGAAGTCTAGTTGCTAACCCAATAAACAGTTTGTAAAAAGGAGTTTTTTAGAGAAAGTGATGGCAATTTTAGTGCAAAAGGGTCAAATCTAAAGTAAGGCATCCGGATGGATCTGACCCATGTCAGATGGATCCGTACTTAGCGGATCAATCTGACCACTATCTAGATCGATCCAGGATCTTAGATATTTACAAAACTATTCATAGAATAGTGCTAAATTGATCTGGTATCCTTGCGGATTGATCTGATACCCTTTCGGATCAATTTGACACCCTCTGAATCGATCCGAATTGATCCAGATTACGATTTTTTGGGGTAAAATCAATATTTCTTCATTCTGGAAAGTGTGGGATCTCGTCAACTTAACCCAAAACCCTATAAATATGATAAAAAAAACCCTAATGACCTCATTTTACACCAAAAGAGAAAGAGTTAGAGAAGTTTAGAGAAATTTGGGAGCTAAGTGTGGGAGTTCTTTCCCAATTGAGTAAGTTCTTTTCCAACTTTGAAAATATGCTAGAATAAGTGTTATTCTTTCTAGATCTAGCCTAAGTAAACATGAATTTCTATTTTCTTATCTAAGTTTATGTATTCTAACCATGAAATGCTTTGGTTTCTTTTAGAGAAAGGAGGGGTTGGCAAAGGCCAAGAGATTTTGGAGGAGGATCCTCTGGTACATTAAAGGTTTAAGGTTTTGGTGAGTGGATATTCAGTTTATGCTCACTATTCCATCCTTAGGATCATAGATTGGTACAAAATGATCTTTGATTTGGTGGTTCTACATCTATCCTTTGGGAGCATGATTACTTTCTTATGTAGAACCTTGATTTTATGGATTGTGTAAGTGGATAGGTTGTTTATGCTGCACTTTCTCCTTCCTACATTCATAGAAAAGTATTTTTCCTTTATGTTTGCTAAGATTTATGGATTTTAATCTATATGGGAATGCTTGGTGAATAAATATGCATTTTATGCACACTTTCTTTTCTTAGGATGTTAGATTTGATGGTTGAGAGTTCGTACTGGCCGATTCATCCTTTTTTATTCCTGAGTAGGTTGATTTTTTGATATTCGATCATAGTCCTATGATGTGAGCATGATAATTGGTAATTTCCTTATTAGATTCTTTGATCTCTTAGGTTATGAAGTTATGATCTTGTGAATGGAGCTTTGTGGAAGGGATTGAATGGTCTCTATTTCATGTGATGAAGTTTGAGGGCTTGATTCACCTATGTTGTGGGGTGTGAA
>JAOXJP010188785.1:0-12299 GCA_025762735.1 Platanus orientalis | reverse complement strand
GATATAACCCGAAAAAACCTGAATATGAAAAATTTCGGTTTACCCCTAGAGAAATTTTGTTTGACCCGTTTTTATGGTTTTATGTACCGGATCAGATCGGCCATGTATTAGGGTTTTAGAGGCATTTATATATTTTGTTCTAGGGTTACGTGCGAGAAATGAGAGATTCCAAAAATTATAATTGTCTTTGACGAGGTTTTCAGATAGTGAAAGTTTTCTCTGCGGCTCCATGGTTTTTTTCCAAAATGGGGTTTTCCACGTAAATCTTGTGTTGTGAGTGATTTTTTTTTTCGTTTTGCTTGTTGATTTTATTGCATCCCAGTTTCTTCTGAGACGAAGAAGGTAAATCAATCTTAACACAGAATTAGGTGAAACCGTGAAACGATATGCCTAACTCTATATGCAAAGTCTTTAAATAGATTAGTATGATAGATCATCCAATGGCAAGACCACAAACCATCTCATTCCAGAATTATTCATTAAGTTTAAACATCATTCTTGTGATCCATGAGAAGAAAGAAGTGTCTACCTGGGATTTTGCAAAGGCTCTTATTTGAGAGGTAGAGAAATTCAATGACCAACATTGAATACTACCAATCTGAGTTGCGTTTAGGATTTTGGTGTAGACAAGTAACAATAAAGAAGCGCTTGTAACGTACTGTAGATTACTACTATCTTTTGTAAACAGGAGCCCACCTGTAAGTAGTTACATCAAAACCAGTTTGCTTTAAAGATTACTCAAAAAGAGAAAACTAAAATAATAAAAAATAAAAGGAAATGAAGAAATAAGAGTAAAAATAGTTCCATTTTACGGGCTTTGAATGCAGATATGCATACTTGGATGATGAAGTAATCTACCTTACCTGGAGTTGTTCGAATCTACATATAGCTACTTCCCAGCATCAAGGCACACATAAATGAATCTGCGTCACTCTTGAACTTCCCCAGATTCTTCTTCCCACCCAAACAGAAAGACATAATGTAATTACAATAGCATACCATCATAGGGATTTGAAGCGACCGTTGTTGTAGTGCTGTTTATCAGCGTCTTTATTGTACAGGATTCTGACGGCTTCCCTTCTCCCTTAGGACTCCTCTTACAATAAACAATTTGAAACTTCACCTGATCTTTTCACCGGCAAAGAAATGACTTCGAATCTTAGCTGGATTTCGTTTTTGGCCTCTTACAAAAAACAATTTGAAAAGTTGACCTGATCTTTTCACCAACAAAGAAACGACTTCGAATCTCATCCGGATTTCATTTTTTATGCTTTTTTCACCAACAGAACAACAACCAGAATACGATTTAAACAACCGAAAATCCAAACTGGCAACAACTTCTTAGTAGCTCTTCTTGGTTGATAAGTAATTAGAAATACAGAGAGATAGAAATCGCAAGATCAATCACTCGAAACTCAATTAAGCTTGCCTACAATCAAAATCTAATGCCATAGATCCCAGGCGATATGCCTTCAAACCGTGTGTAGTCCATCAAAATCAAAAGCGAAAATGATTACTCCATTCAACTTCGCAGTTGCATTAACCAATAAAATGAAAAGACAAAAAAAAAAAATTTCTTTTGATTATCTCAACAACCAAAGAAAGAAGAGCTCTGCAACTCCCAGTGTAATTTCTCTGACGAGTCACCCACGTGTAATCATTTTGTTGTGTTTCTCAACCAGAGGCGAGAAACGCCGATAGGCAATGAAATCTCTTTGCTCTTCAAAGATCTCTTTGCAGCATTGGACATCTGAGCAGTTAGCCTCGAGATCTCAAACTATGCCGCAAAATTGATATTCCGTCAGCTATATTGTTTTGGTAAAGAGGCGAAAAGGAAAGACTAGGGTTCTGTTTACCGTCCGCAATTCTTTCTTGGCGGAGTTGCTTTTAACATCAACTTTTAAGTTGCTGCGAAAAGGTTGCCTAATTAAGTTAATAGAAGGGTTGCCACAAATAACTCATTTTCTTGTAGTGGACTATTGATTCTTCACTCATAAGCATTGAAACTCCTAACTTTAATGTTGAGGTAAATCTTTAGTTTCTTAATTTGGAGTTTGCTTACATTATAGATAGTTTTGTTGTTGGATTTACATATTGTTTACTTAGACTACCATTTTACTTGTGAATTCTTGGAGAACTCACCTCCAAGTGATATTACCTTTATTGTGCTTCACTTATATTTGCTTTCATAGAGGTTTTCATAATTGTGTGATTATTTATATTTATGGGCTTTCTTTAAAAGCATTCACACACTCCCTTTATTTAGGTAGAGACCAAACTATATTGGTATATTTGGCTATTGAGAGTCACTTTCTATATTGGAACTTTGCTTTCTTTGTTTGACCATTTTGGCATATTTGGCTATTAAGAGCCATGTTATATTTTCAGACATTGATTCATTTGATAGTGTACACGTCACACCAGTTATAAAATCCACTTCAGCAATTATATCTGCAAACCAAGAAAGCGAAAATCTCCATTAGCAGTTATACCTGCAATTCAAGAAAGAGAATTAGTAGTTAGAATCTTGTAACAGAAATGAGTGTTAGCTTTTAAGAGAGTGAGCTATAAAATAACAGACTGTAATTTTCTATATAAAGGAATCGTTCGATACCTGTAAATGTGCTTTGGCCTTCCTCTGGTTTTTCTGAATTCTTGTCTTTCTCTCTATTCAAAGCTTCTTCTTTACAACTTCTTTATGGTATCAGAGCTTGAAAGAGCTCAAGCTATGATCATTGTCGTCTTCCGCATAGTCTCTGCAAGCTCTCTCTCTCGCTAAGAAATCCTCTTCAAGTTCTTCTTTCAAGTTCTTCCCACTATAGATATCAAATCTGAACTTCAAGTCTGTTCTATTTAGGTTTCTTGAAGCTCTTCCCACCACAGATACATCTTCCTGTGTAAAATGGCAAGAATTATCTTAGCTACTGTAAATGATGTCGCTTCTGCATAATCTGGAGGCTCTGGATCGTCTTCAACCTTTGGATCCACATCTACGTTGAATCCAAGTTCCCTCTCAGGAAACATTGCCCGATCGTTTGTGTCAAATTTTTCTACCATTGTTACTATGAAACTATCAACAGAGGATTTCCTAATGTGGAAATCTCGGTTTCTCATTGTAGTTAAAGCATACAGACTTCATCGTATTCTCTTCTCTAAACCCCCTCTTAAACAGATCTTGATGCCAGATGGATCTTCAACTCAAAATCTTGAGTTTCTTGAGTGGGATGTATTGGATAAGCAGCTCTTAAGCTGCATATTTGCTTCTGTGACAGAGAGTGTGCTTCCCTACATACTTCATCTCCAAACATCCAAAGAAGCATGGGGAGCACTGGAGCATAAATTTTCTTCAAAGTCACGTACGAACATCTTGCAGCTAAAGGCCAAACTTCAAAGCTTCAAGAAAGGAGCGTTGTCGATGTCTGAATACCTACACCAACTCAAAAAGGTCACTGACATGTTGGCCTCTGTATCCTCCCCTCTTGAAGAAGAGGATCTTACACTTCACATCCTTAATGGTCTACCAGCTCAGTATAACACTCTCAAGACTGCCATAAGGGCACAGTCGAATCATATTTCAGTTTCTAATCTTTAAGAGCTCCTTCTTATTGAAGATCAGCAACTAGAGTCAGAGTCTTCATCCTCAAATCAAGAACATCAGTTTCCTTCTTCTGTTTTCATAGCATCACAGAAGACAGAAAGGAAGCTGTTGAGCATAGAGATGCCCATTGATAATACTCGTCAGTACAGAGGAGCATGTGGACGCGGCCGTGGATGGGGTCGATTCCATCACCCCAAGTTGTTTTGCCAAATTTGTAAGAAATAAGGGCATTCAGCTTATGAATGCTACTACCGAATGGACCCTGCATTCCAGAAGCCTGTCTTCAGTCCTCCTTCAGGTTTTCAATTACCTACGGGTTATTACCAGCCTCCCATAGGCCATTCAGTTGGTTATCAACAGCCGAATACAAGGCATTCAATCAGTCATCACCAGGTTTCATCATCTGCCATACCTCCAACAGCTTACTTGGCACGAGGCCCAGCCCTTGCACTCTATCACCTTATGCCTACACCAAATTACAATGTCTCTCCTGCTCCGCATGACTTTGCTCAGTTTAGGAAAATTACCACAGAAAATCCATGGTATTTTGATAGTGGTGCTAGCAACCACCTAACATCATATTTGTCAAATCTCTCTCTTCACTCCGCCTACAAAGGTCTGACAAAGGTTACTATAAGAAATGGAGATTCCCTACTCATTCATCATACTGGTTTAAGTAAGCTCTCTACTGATCCATGTGAATTCAAGCTTTCTAAGGTAGTACATGTCCCTAAAGTTTTAGCTAACTTACTTTATGTTAACCAATTGGCCCGTGACAATGACTATGTAATATCGTTTGATGCTGAAAATGTATTTGTTCAGGACAATGAGTTCGAGAACCCTGATGTTTCACGGGTATAGTAAGGGTGGTATGTACCCCTTATCGACTTCTACAGTGAGCAAGTCATCACTTATAGCATACCATAGTAGAAGTTATGTTGCTTCTGTTTGGCATAATCGCCTTGGGCACCCAGCTATTCGAATATTAAACACTATACTTCAGTCTTTGAAAATTCAATGTAATAAAACTCTTTATTGTAGTTCATGTAATAAAGCTAAATATCACAGAGTTTCTTTGCCTTTATATGTAACTAGTAGCTCTCTACCTTTACAACTAATTTGTGCAGATGTATGGGGTCCAGCCAAAACTACAACACCCTCAGGGTTTCGTTATTACCTTTTACTTGTTGATGACTCGCGGTTCTCATGGTTATTTCTCTTAAGAAATAAATCGGAAGTGTTTTCAGTATTCACTAACTTTCAAAGGTAGGTTGAGAACCATTTCTCCACAAGCATTAAGACTCTACGGTCTGACGGAGGAGGTGAGTTTGTCAACAGAAGCTTCACCAAACTTTGCTTTGATAGAGATATTCTCCATCAACTAGTTAGTTCGTATACCCCTGAGCAAAATGGGGTAGTTGAGTGAAAACATCGACACATCATCGAAATGGTGATATCACTCCTTCAGACAGCTCACATGCCTATGGAATTTTGGGGAGAAGTGACATTAATGGCAGTGTATCTAATCAATCGGATGCCCACCCAAACTCTACAAGGTAACACGCCATTCCACAAACAATTTCACTGTATGCCCGACTATTCTTTTCTATGTGTGTTTGGATGTTGATGCTATATAACTCGAGTAAACTTGATCCGAGATCAACCCAATGTGTGTTTATCGGATACTCATCCAACGTAAAAGCTTATCATTGCCTGGATAGAGTTTCTGGTAAAGTATATATAAGTCGCCACATCTAGTTCCGTGAGACTATATTTCCTTTTGCAAATCTATTCTCGCCTTCAACAGTTGATGTTCCGAATAAACCTCTAGTTGGTTTAAATCCGTCATCATCCCTACCGGTTTACTCACCTACTATTTCTTCTCATTTAAACTCCTCTAATGGTCATGCCTCTTTTAAATCTTATCAGTCTAAATCAAACTCTCATAACACTTTTAAATCCACACCAATAGATCACCTCACTAGCAATCAGTCACGTGACCCTCAAGTAACAAATACTGATAATAGCTCCCTTAAATTTCAACTGTTGGATGAACAACCTTCCTCTGAACCGTTAATCTCACCTTCACCTATAAACTCTAATTCTCACATGTCAAATACTAATAGTTCTTCTAACCTTTCAGAACCATTAGATACACCCATAGATTCTCAACCATTAGATTTACCTAGAACATTGTCTCCCTTACCCACTTCTACATCTGACTCAAATGACGGGTCAAGTTCTCCTTTACATAACCAGCCAAATCCAACTATCATTCCACCTAGTCAAAGTGATCATGTCTCAACCAAATCTCCAAATTCTCCCCTGAACTGTCATCCTATGGTCACACGTTCAAAGTCTGGAATTCATAAACCTAAAATACGACTATGAAACAACAAATGAAATCGAACCTTCATCATATAGAGAGGTAGTTAAATCTTCCCAATGGTGTAATGCCATGTTGGAAGAGTATCAAGCCTTAATGAATTAACACACATAGATCTTAGTTCCATTGTTTACAGATCAACGAGTTCTTAGTTGAAAATGGATTTTTGGATTAAAAAGAGATTCTATAGGGAAAGTGGTTTGACACAAAGCTAGGCTAGTGGCTAACGGGTACAACCAACAACCAGGATTAGACTTCCAAGATACGTTTAGTCCTATTGTGAAAATGACAACGGTTCACCTGATATTATCACTTGCATTAAACCTCTCTTGGCCGCTTCACTAACTAGATGTAAAGAATGCATTTCTCCATGGCCGCATCACAGAACAGGTTCATATGGCGCAACCTCAAGGCGTCTCTAGTCCCAAATATCCAAATCATGTATGCTTACTAAAAAAAAGACCATATATGGACTGCAACAAGCTCCGAGGGCATGGTATTCACAGCTCTCTAGTTATCTTGTTAGCCAAGGATTTTGAATGAGCCATTGTGACAACTCTCTATTTCTACGACATACAAACACATCCATTACAATCTTGCTAGTCTACATTGAAGATTTAATTTTAACCAGCAACAACTCAAGGATGATTTCTATTCTTTTATAAGATCTCAACTCTCAATTTACTATGAGACTTCTTGGTCCTCTCAAACAGTTTTTGGGGACAGATATTATGTACAAACCTTCATGTATAATGTTATCCCAGCAGTCATACATTACTAAGCTTTTACAAAAAGCTGGGATGGATTCATGCAATTAAAATCCCACTCCTACAGCATGTAAGAAGTAAAAACTCACATCTGACCAACCTTTTGATGACCCACGTCTTTATCGTAGCTTAGTTGGGGCACTACAATACATCACAATCACCCACCCAAATATCACGTATGCGGTTAACACTGCTTGCCAACACATGCAGCTTCCATGTTTATCACACTTTCAGGCTCTTAAGCGAATACTAAGGTATTTGGTAGGGGCCAAGCATTTAGCCCTCTTGTATACACCTGGCCCTATGACTTTACATGGGTACTCCAACGCAGATTGGGCCGGTGACCTATATGATCGTAAATCAATAACGGGGTACTGTGTGTTTCTCGACAACAATTCTATCCTCTGGACTTCAAAGAAGCAAACAACTATCTCCTGATCATCAACAGAAGTTGAATGTTGGGCCTTAATAGCTGTTACAACTGAGGTTTGCTGGCTTGCTATGTTATTTAAAGAACTGTGACTACCAATCTCAGGCATTCCCATCATATAGTGTGATAACAAATCTACCATTGCATTGGCATCTTTTCTAGTGTTCCATGCTCGAACGAAACATGTTGAAATTGATTGTCACTTTATATGTGAAAATCTTCTCAACAAGGTGTTATCTATTCGTTATATCCCATCTGAAGCATAGTTGACTGATATATTTACAAAATTGCTTGGTTATTCTAATTTTTCAAAGTTTCGGTCCAAGTTTCGCTTACTGTCTCCTGCTCAGCTTGAGGGGGGATGATAGTGTACACGTCATGCCAATTATAAAATCCACTTCAGCAATTATATCTGCAAATCAAGAAAGCAAAAATCCCCGTCAGTAGTTATACTTGCAATTCAAGAAAGAGAATCAGTAGTTAGAATCTTGTAATAGAAATGAGTGTTAGCTTTTAAGAGAGTGAGCTGTAAAATAATAGACTGTAATTTTCTATATAAAGGAATCGTTAGATACCTATAAATGTGCTCTGGCCTTCCTCCGGTTTTTTTGAATTCTTGTTTTTCTCTTTATTCAAAGCTTCTTCTTTATGACTTCTTTATCCTTTACTTGAACCAAAACTACCATATTCGGTTATTAAGAACCACTTTGATATTATATACATTGCACCCTTGTGTCAACGGTTGGAAATGCTGTGTGACAAATGGTAAGTCATTGGCTAAAAAAAAACCAATGTTACGCTTACCGAAGACACTAAACACGTAATTTAAGGTTTGTTCATTCCTTGTAATCATTATAATTGATTAATGAAATTGAGTATTTCAAAGTGGATGTAAGCTTTAGTGTAGCCGAACCACTATATATCTTGTGTTGTGGTGTGTGATCTTGTGTAATTGCCAATTTATATTTTCAGACTTGCAAACATTAGAAATTGAGCACCAAATCTATTAAAAGTGAACATAAACATTTAACTTACTAAAATTAAGATTGTGGTAAAAATAATTAAGAAAATTTAATTAAATCCTATTTACTCCCCTCTAGGATTATCACACGTAGAATTTCAAGTTATTTTTCCTCCTTATGAGACTGAGATGGATAGACTGAAGAGAGAAAGGTTATGTGGAGAAGCCTTCACTGATTGAAACATCCTTGACATGAAGACGATCCACCAAAAGGCCAGGGTGTTGAATCTCATCTTTGCCTGTAACTTGTTGCCAACAAATCACAACAATAAGATGAGATGGGAGATGGATATCTCATTGACAAAATCCTCTACAAGAACAAGTTAGACCTTTCCTCCATCATCTACTAGCTCATGATTGATGTGGGAAGCAAGACGACTCTTAGAGGGGCTCTTCCATACAGAGTTATGATCATCGACATCCTGCAAAAGTTGAAAATTGACTATCCTCTTGGGAAGGATATTCAAAACCCTAAGAAAAACATTTTAATGACCTCGATAAAGAGGATGGATCTTGAGGCTCCAGCTTCGCCAGGATCCTCTAAGGCTACTAAGGCACCTTCTACATCATCCACTTCCATCTTGAAGAATATGATGAATGCCTTAAAAGAGATGGTAGTGAATATGAAGAAGATGAAGCAGCACTAAGTTCAAATAGCTATGAGTATTCAAAACATGGCTGAATGCATGGTTGCTACAACCAATGCGTTTGTATATGAGGTTACTCCAATCTCTCGATGACCAGAGATTCACTTTGGTGATATGGAGATAGATGAATAAGATGGCATTGGAGCTGATGATGATGAGGATGCACCTTTAGTTCTTTTGTTAGACTGATGTAATAAATAATCTTAAGAAATAAAACATCAATTTTTATCTACTCTCCATAGTAACATCTTACTTGCACTGGTATTGCTTCTTATAGTTACTATATTTATACCAATATGCTTACATGCTTGTTTTTGCATTTAATGGCCTGCTCTCTATAGTTAAATCACACATGTATTTTTGGTTGTGCACTTCATATTTATATCATGATTTAATTATGCATTTAATGTTCTATCCTTTCCAAGTCTCTTTTTTTGGCCCATGTAATTTACCCTTTGTCAAATCATGACAGAAAGGGGGAGACAAAGATATACTTCATAGTAAAATCATTTTTTTTTTTTTTTTTACAAATTTTACTTATTGCTTGATACTATAGTAATTTTCTTTTCCAAAAAGCAATGAGAAATGTATGTTCTATTGTTAGAGACTGGCAAGTTATGACAAGCCCAAGGACTAAGGAGAAGCACATCAACAAGAATGTGAAATATTTTGTGTGTCCTTGTACTAAATTCAAATGTATTAAACTTATGTAATTTTTTATTTATTTTTGGGGTTTTTTTTCATGGAATTGACAAATGGAGAAATTATTAAGTATGTTAGTATTGTCAATTCCATGCCAAAGGTAAATATGTTGTATAGGGTATGGTTCAATATATTTATAAGTGCTTGAGAGTCTACAAAGTGTCAAGAACAAAGAACCAAACTCAAGCAACACCAAACAATATTAGAGCATGAAGAAGTTCCACAAAGCTATACAAGACAAATTCAATCAAGTGGAGAACTTCCTTGGCCTAAGCCATCACACATAAGAGCTGGAAACAGGTAAATATAGGTAATAACTTGTCCAAATATGGTTGGGGGCTCAATTTCCTTGTATGGACTAATGTTGAACCTAGAATGACCAGAAGGACCAATTTATGACCCTAAGTAAGTTTTTGAACCAAGTCAAGGTTGAAAATGTATTTAAATGGTCAAAACAATTTGAATTTGGCTATGTTCAAGTGCTTGAATAGGCATTTGAGTGCTCCAATAGGTTCGAGTGCTCAAATGAACCCTTCGAGTACTTGAACTTGCTCAGTCTGAGCAAACCCAAGGCTGCTAGACTCGAGCACTCAAAAAATATTCTTAGAGCATTTGAATAACCTGATTCAAGTGCTCGAAAAGGGCATTAGAGCACTCGAATGTTTCCAGATTTGGAAAACTACCGATTTTGCAAGTACACAATGGTTAGTTTTTTAACCGTTGGAATAAAACCATTAGGGCTAAAAAAGGTGTGGATTTCACACTATAAACAAGTGACATTATCACCATTAAGACTAACTAATAGTTCATTATTGATTAAACCAATCTTGGGGGAATTTTCAAGCTTTATAAGAGATTTTGTCCAAACCTATAGTCATATCTTATATGTGAGTAAAGCCATACGACTTAGGAGTTATATACTAGTATATTTTCTTTACCAAATCATGAGAAAATACTCAATCTTAGAGTCTTAGAGAGCCAATTTTCACTAAGGCAAATCAAAATTTAGAAGTTCTAAATTATGAGCGTACACTATAGTCATGTTTGGCTAACAAGAGGCCTGACTAATACAAACCAACTTCTCTATTGTAATTGAAACTTTCGCTAGAGCTACCGGAAGTAAGGATCAAAGTCCATTGGAGCCACTAGACTAGAGTCGTCGTGCCTCGAAACCCATACCAATAGGGCCATGAGTTTCGGCATGTGACATTAACACAATCACTCATTATCACATAAATCTCTTGTAATTTTTTTTTCATCTTGTAATACCCTACACATGTTTGCATATGTATTGCACACATGTCACACACACATCATACACACATGTGTGGAACCTTTTTTCACCAAAACCACTAGAGGAAGCTAAGTGTTCAACTGAACACAAAAAGTAAGTTTTCTAATTTTTGTGTGTGTAATAGTTAGTTAACTATTAATAAAAATCAACCGAGCTTGGAGGTGAGCCATTTAACAATAAATGTAGGCCGATGTGTCGAACCACTATAAATTGGTGTCTTCTTATTGTGTAAATTATGTTTGTGCATTTTCCTTTTTATGAATTATACCTTTTGGTTAAGCATAATTGCAATAAGTCACTTGGATTAGGTATTTATAATTGAACTTAATAACTTAAATGAAACAACTAATTTTAGGCAAACTCTAAAATAGAACTGGTTGCCCTACTCCTGCTCTATTAGAGACAACTACAAGTAACGACAAAACCTCATGATAATTAGCATTCGCTTACTAATTTATTGTTTAAGTCAAAATACTGTGTGGACTTAAGTAAATTAAGAATGATTAGACAAAGAACTAAGTATTTAAAGATGAACAAAATTAGATTTACTTGCTACATTTCCATTGCACCTTAAGTAAATCAAAAGAGCACCAAATTATCAAAGAAGTTTTAGAAATCCTATTCACCACCCCTCTAGGATTACTGGACCTACAATTCCAATAATAAGTCTAGCATTCTTTTTGCCATGTGGCAAGAGAAACCTCTTCTTTAAGCATACACACGTCGACGTTTGGCTAGTATACACACGTCAGCTAGATCATCATTGAAAGTGATTCCCTTTTATCCATCCAAGCCATAAACGGTCCTAGGAGTTCTTTTTCTTGGAAGCTTGATCGTTTTTTTGCTGAAATTAGTGCTATTAGATAACATTTTGAGGATGGCATTTGTAGTCATGTACATCGGGCCTTAAACTTTAAGGCCCATGATTTAGCGCATAATGCTTTATCAAACATAAATTTGGAGTTGGATTCCGTCCAGTTCTCCCCAGTATAATCTTCTGTTAGTTAATGAAAGCTTTCCTTTTTATATAAAAAAAGCATTATTTTTAATTAAAATTTTGAATCTCAACATACAGTAAAAAAATCTAACACGTAGTGGGCCTTAGAATTGATATGGACAAGGAAAATGAATACATGGCCAATATAGGAGGGGTCGTATCACCTGCGACAGGAATGAATGAGCCTGATCTTTATGGCGTGAGAGAGGGAGGGTGGGGCCCATGCACTTATTGGTGGGACCCACGATCCCTAAGTCCCCAAAAAATGCATGGGGCCCACCCCCCTCTCTCACGCCATAAAAATTCGGCTCATTTACTCTGTCGCAGGTGATACGAACCCTAGGCCTCCTACTTGATAGATGATTGGGATTGACCACATCACTTCTCCATCTGGTTACGATGGGAGAGATTTAGATTACCCTAGTCTAAAACCTTCTCCTTTAACCATTTTACTAGC
>JAOXJP010188774.1:0-12299 GCA_025762735.1 Platanus orientalis | reverse complement strand
GGATATGCTCAGATAAAAGGAATTGACTTTAAGGAGACCTTTGCTCCTGTAGCTAGGCTCAAGTCAGTTCGGATCTTGTTGTCCATTGCATGTCATTTAAAGTGTAAGCTATATCAAATGGATGTAAAAAGTGTTTTTCTAAATTGAATACTTCAAGAATAAGTATATGTTGAACAACTTGAAGGATTCAAAGATCCCTACATGCCAAATCATGTATATACGTTGAAGAAAGCACTATATGGGCCGAAACAAGCTCTTGGAGCTTGGTACGACAAATTCACCAAATTTCTAGAAAACCATAAATTTCTTAGGGAGAGTGTTGACAAAACACTCTTTATTAAGAAAAAGGATGGTCACATACTCATTGGATAAATCTATGTGGATGACATCATATTTGGGTCCACATGTGAAGAGCTTTCACATGGATTTGCTCATACGATGAAATCCGAATTTGAGATGAGTATGGAGGAAGAATTGTGATTCGTCCTTGGATTATAGATCAAGCAAACTTCTGATGAAATATTTTTAAATCAATCAAAGTTTTCTAAGGATCTAATATCCAAATTTAGACTTTTAGAGTCCGAACCAGTTGATACTCCAA
This sequence comes from Platanus orientalis, assembly GCA_025762735.1. Taxonomy (NCBI): domain Eukaryota; kingdom Viridiplantae; phylum Streptophyta; class Magnoliopsida; order Proteales; family Platanaceae; genus Platanus; species Platanus orientalis. The sequence continues at coordinate 11,698 of JAOXJP010188774.1, read as the reverse complement.
TAAGTACGAGTGAGAAAATGATTAAGGATCTTGATGGAATCGATGTTGATCCTACAGGATATAGGAGTACAATAGGGAGTCTGCTATACTTGACAGCAAGCAGACCCGACATTGCCTTTAGTGTAGATGTTTGTGCTAGATATCAGGTTACACCAAAGGAATCTCATCTGAAAGTGGCCAAAAGAATTATACGGTATGTTCAAGGAATAATTAATTTTGGTTTATGGTATCCAAAAGCAGTAGCTGGTTCTTTAGATGTAGATTGAACAAGTAGTGTTGATGACTGTAAAAGCACAAGTGGTGGATGCTTTTACATAGGAAATCGTCTTGTCTTATGGCACAATCGAAAGCAAAATTCTATATCCTTATCGACAGCCGAGGCAGATTACATTATTGTTGGGAGTGAATGTACACAACTGCTATGGATGAAGCAGATGCTTACGGATTATGAGTTGTCTCACTCTATGAAGGATCTATTCATAGATAACTCAAGTACAATCCAGATTTCCCAAAATCCGGTTCAACACTCTAGAATGAAGCTCATTGATATTCGTCACCATTTCATTCAAGAATTGCTTGAAGACAAAACAATATCTCTAGAGTATGTATCAACTAAGGATCAGCTGGAAGATATCCTCACGAAGGCCTTGAATTCAAAAAGATTTGAATATCTTTAAGGTGCAATGGGAATGTTCTCCGTATAAAGGCTTATTCCAAAATACCCCAAAAAATTATGAGAAAACATCTATAGTGGGTAAGTGGGGCCATCTAAGCAAAAATAGGGAGAATCTAGGATTTTATCCTAAGGATTTTTATCCCAAACTAGCGAAACCCATGGGAAATGAACAGTCACTTGGTTATAAAATGGGAGAAATGCCCTAGCTCGATCCAAGATTGAACCAGGGTCATTTTCTAGGCAGTTTAGCACTTCCCTCTCCTCTTCCCAGCCATCTTTGTGCATTCTTTTTGAATCCTCCAAGCCGGAACCATGTCGAAGAGAGGTTTAGGGAAAGCTGCTCTACAGGAGAAGGAGTAGGTTAAGTGACCGAGAAGGGAGCCCAAAAACTATGGGGCATTGAAGAATGTTGCCACCTTCCACAACTATATGAATATCTTCTCAAATAGGACGATCTTCATTAAGCAGTTTGATAAGCAGACAAAACTCCGTGACTTCACAACTGGCATGGCAATTCCAAATGATGGGTGAATGTAAATGTCCTAGACCAGACCTACGCCTAGGCTTGGTCTCGTCAGAGGGTTGTCTTGGTGGTTATCAATAAGGTCACCATATACCTCGGGGAGAGCTGCTAGCACTAGGTCCGGGTAGGAGTGGAGGACTTCGTGATCCCACACTCACCTCCACGGGTCATTGACATCAAGGGAGAGACTGATAAGGGGGTGTGGATGTCGGGGCCCACTTCAACGGGGAAGGTCGCTAACCCCTTTCTGTACCAGGGTTAAGCTTTGCTTGGGGTCACCACCAACTCAGGGTTTGACCAACGGAGTTGGACATTGGTTCTCCTCTTTGGGAATGAGGGGAAGTCTAGACCTGAAGGTTTAGGGGTTTACTCCTATCATTGCTTTACATTCCTAAGATTGAGGTTTAGTTGTTTGGTTGCACTTAGAGAAGGTGTTAGGCACCCGAAATACCGACCTTTTTAGGGTGGCTTCTCCCATTCACACAAGTCTTGCATTATGTCAATGCCCAAGCTTTGTAGATTATGGTTTATGTCTTTACTAGATTTTTCTCACGCTTGGCACCTGATTTTACCCTCAACGCTTGATTTTAATTCAGCATGAAATTCTAGCATTGGTTCTTGAAAAATCCAGAAACTATCCTTTGTGTTGTCCTATTCTAATTGCAGGAGACCCCTCATGGGTTGCACCTTCAGAGGGATGGTAGAGCCCTCTAAGATGTTTTTCCTTTAGCTTTTTAGGGTTATGGTCAACCCTAGAATAAAAGGAAGAAAATAGAGAAATTGCATTTTCTGTGTTACAAGCTTAACGCTTGTATTTCATCTCAATGCCTAAATTTACAATGCTTGAATTTAATTCAGGGTGAAATTCAGGTGTTGTGAGTTGATTAGATGAGCATGTTTATGTAGTCTTTTAAGATGGTTTGGTGGGTCCTAGTGCTGTGGGACCTATGGTTTGGGTTAAGGGAAGTTTCCTAGGGTCACACTGTACCACCCTAAGGATCATGGCCTCTACAAACATGGAGATATGATCTCACAAAGTAAGCTACTTGATCATCTATTACATGCCTAACACATAAATTTAATTCAAGGGAAATTCAGGCATTAGGTGCTGGCATTAGCAACCAACCTTGGTTTTTGGGCCACAAAGCTGTGGCCTAGAAGGGTAGGGTTTTTCCTAGGTCTTTGCACTACACCTAAGGTACACACACACTTAACCAATTTTGGAAAATATGATTTTTAACTCAGGCTTAACACCTGAAATTAAATTCAGGCATAAGGAAATAAGGGCCCAAAGAGGTGCATATGCACATGATTGAATTCTAGAGGCTATAGCACCCATGGGATAGGCCTAGGTAAGAATTTGGGCTCCGTAGTGTGGGTCCTAGATCTTAATGTCTAATTTTGCTCTTGACGCCTATTTGTTCAATGCCTAATTTTTAATTCTATAAAAATCAGGTATTAGTTATTGAGAGAAAATTCAACAACTAGATTTATCAATTTTGTAGCGCTTAGGGTATTGAAAGAATTATGAAATTATGCATGCTAACAGGCAATATATATGAGAACATCGTATAAAAAATTGGGCCTTAAGATCATGTATACAAAATTCATCAAAAATACCCAAATGGTCAGTTCAACTAGGTCTCATAAGACCTAGATTTTGGGGTCTATTTGGGGGGTCATCTCGAGGCCTTCCACAGCTCCTAAAATCATAAAATTGAATACACTAGCTAGCATATATTTATAATCTAACATAATTAAATTTGGACTCCAACAACCTTCTACAAAATTCACAAGAAAAGCAACACTAAGACATGTTCAAAAATAAAAGCAAGTAGAGATTGTTGAACCTCTACTATGTAACCCGAATTAAAGCAATGTTGTAACATGAATTGGATAGAATAACAATGTGCAAAACTAACATATGATTAAGGGGGGGGGGAACTAAACTTGAGTTTAGGCTTACCTTGGGTCCAAATGACCTAGGGTTAAAGAAATCCACTCTTTTCTTCTTCTCTCCTTTTAAGGTTAGGGTTTTTTGCTTTCCAACCTTGGGATACATGAATTTGGGGCTATTTGTAGCCTTAACTTGGTGCAATGGAGGGTTGGGATTGAATTGGACAAAGCTAGGTGTAGGGCTTAGATTGTTTTGTGGGGTTTTGAGGTGTAGGGCTTGGATTCAACATGGGGTGGATGGATGAGATGCACTTGTGCTAATTGGCATAGATATGTGAGTTGAACAGATGAAGGGGCAGGATTATTTTGTGTTAACTAAATGGAGGGTGAGGATAAGGGTGTGTTAATGGGCATGGATTGATGACATGGAAGAGGGGTATGGGAGATGCCATTTGGTAGGTTACTATTGTTTGCAATCTTCAAGGGAGGCACCAAGATGCTAATTAGGGGGTCTTAAGAGATGCTCTAGGGATTTGAAATTAAAGATCTAGATCCAAGGGTGGTGGGTGAAAGAGAAGATGCAAGGATTCCAATCCAAGGGTATATAAAATTTGCCTTAATGTGTGAATGCATTAAATGTCATTAATGAGATAAGTTAAAAAGTCTTAGCTCATTAATGATATTTATTGCTTTTTATGGTTTTTGAACTCTCTCTTTGTCATCATGCTTTACGAGCTCTTAAGCTCGAAAGTTGGCCTAGTCAGTGTCATTTTTAGAGGTTGCAGTTGTTTTGGTCATGCTGGACAAATCAAATCCAAATTACAAAATGGGCAAGGGGTGAAATCAGTGTTTTTTTAACTTAAAAAGCTCTCATATACACTCTGGAAGGAAAAATTTGTAAAATTGATTAGGGAATTGTCAGGTGACAGATGGTCCTAGGTCTAGGTGAGTCACAGCCTCTGACTGCGCGGGATTACAGTGTCTGAGTAGGAAACTGGGTCAAAAACCATTTTTACGCGATTAGAAAATATTTGACAAGGAATGTTGCCATTTTTTTTTTTTTGTAATATGTTGTCATGGGGTATATTTGGGGGATTTGAAGCTTAGGGAGTCCTGGAGCTACAGGAGCTAACAGATTGGTTGTCTGGTTCTTGGGCAGTTGACGAGATGTTTTTAAAGTAGGGTCGCTTGAAGAGATTAGGTTTCTATACCTACCTGAAACTGGGTAGAATTGAACTATTAGACATTATCTAAATTAGAAGTTTGTGAAATGCTTTTTTGAGGATAGGGGTGAAACTGAGAACATGGGCCTGACTTCGCTACATTTTGAGTCTAGGAGAACTTTTAAGGGCATTCTATGTGCCAAATACAGGTGAAAAGTGCTTTTTCTTGGTTTAGGCTTAAATAACGGCTTAGGCCATGGTTTTCTTTAATTTAGTGCAAATCTAATAGTCTTGTGGCTCTAAATTTACAATGGGGTGGCCACTGACTAAATGAATTTCTAATTGTAGGTGAACTCCTAAGAGTCTGTCGAGCACCTGATTTTTAGACCTGATTTGTTACACTTTTCAAAGTTTTGAGGGAATCTTGACAGATAAGTTTTGTGAAAGTTCATGCTCCTTAGATAGCTTTTTAAGGGCCTCGCAATTCTAGAGAGAGGACACCAATTGATCCTAATTTGGAGGTCTGGGGAACATTCTGGCTCTATATGAGCAAAATGCAACAAAACAACTTTTTGACCCTTTATGGAAGATTTGAGGTTTCACAGAGGTTCAAGATTTTGAATTTCCTTTCTTAGACCAAGAGACTTGAAGCTAAGGCCGAGGCTGAGATGCAACAATTGACTTTTCTAGATTCGGAGGTCGGATGAATCTTTGAGAGCTCTTACAGGGGTCATTTCTTGGTTAGGGTCATCAAAAACTGAGAAATCAGTAGTTGTTGTTCTCTATAAATATCTGTTCTGTGATGAGTTCCTTAGAGTAAGAAGAATCAATGATGCATAGGATCTGAAATTACATTATTCGGATAACGGGGGAGGCTTTGGGGATCCTTCGAGGGTCTATATTCTCTAAGGTGAAAAGGGTAAAATGGTAATTTTTTGCCCGCGAGTAAAAAAAAAGTGAAAATGAGAATTCTTGTCCTGTGATGTTTCATGACAAGAACACTTATATAAGCAAGAAAAATTTAGTGATCTAGATGGTAGATGGTGAGTTTTGGGCTTTTGAAGGGTAAAATAGTAATTTTTTCATTTGTGATGCTTTGCTAGAGAAAGGCTTACAGGAGTTGAAAAACTTGCTAATGACATGGATGGGGTTCTAAAATGTGGACCCTCAATGTCTTGTTGATGCTTTTGAGAGAGATTAGGGTTTCTCCTAAAATGGTACATTTCGGGTTCTAATAAGGTGCTTTGACTGGTTCACTTGCAATTAGAGCTTCCGGGAAGACCATTTTGGGAATGCCTAACCTCTTAGAGTCCAAGTTTGTTCTTCCTAAACCAAGGGTGCTTAGAGTCTTTATGCCTAAATGCTATCATGCTGTGCTTATGCTATCAAATGACCCTAGTTAAAATTTAGGTGTTGAAAGATGCCCCTCCTTGGTATGTGTTACTTTGCCGCATATAACAAAGAAGGAAGTGCCCTAATTTTGACTTGGGAGAGACCATGTTTCTTCCTTGTGTGTAACTCATGGATATTGGGTAGGTAGTTTTTGAAACATAGAATGGTTTTAGCTGAAAACATATTGATGGATTGAATTTGTCATTGACTTTGGATCAAGGTTTTGAAATGAGTTTGCTATTGAAATGCCTTCTTAGGTTGTGAGTACACTCTTTTGGTGTTTTGTAAATTCCTTCATTCCAATTTTTGAAAATGGGTATTCACCGATGGAGGAACCTTCTTTGTTTTGAAAACATAGGCTACTCATGAGTTATACGCAAGCAATTGACATTTTCTCTATTTTCTCGGGTGTTACTATTATCATATGCACTGCATCGAGAGACATGTAAGTCATCAACATCAGGCACAATTGTTTGAAAACATTATAGAAAACATTTCAAAAAATGGGTTATGCAAAAAGCTATAAACATATGAACCATTTTGATGACTTATGCACTTGCATTTGCTTTTGGTTAGCTTGATGATTTAATTTGTATGAGTTGTTTGCAGTTTCTTACAACATTTGCATGTTGACATGTTTTGCAGTTGCTGTATTGAGTGATCATTGATTCATCTGTGAAGTAGATTGCTCAAACGTCTTTTTGTGACTATCCTTGAGAGTTTTAATGGGACTCAACGAGGGATGTTAGTGTACACTCAAATCTCTTCTGTCGGAGACACCGGAAGAGTAAACTATAGACCACACCCGTCGGAGACATCGGGTGTAGCTTGCTTGACAAGTAGAATAGGATTTTATTAATTTTATCCTTGATTGTAATAATTTCAATCCTATTAAAATTAAATACCTCGGTGTTGAGCTTTTGAGAGTGGATGTAAGCTGTTGTGCCGAACCACTATACATCTTGTGTACACTTGTGATTGCTTGTGGTTCGCTTGTTTAGTTTATCATTTACATCGTCAAGCATCATACATATTGAATTAATCCAACTTGCAAAACAATTGAATACATTAATATCCATGTGTACAATTACATTGTAAATAAATACCGGGACAATTTAATAAACTAAGTAATAAGTAAATTTTAGGGCAACTTAAAATGAATTTTTAATAATCCTATTCAACCCCTCCCCCATCTAGGTTTCATACATAGGAATTACAATGTTCATATGCTTTCTTTAATTTGATTTTGATGGGACTGATGTTTTGAATTCTTTCTTTTACTAGTGTGGTGCTATGAGCATTTCCCATCCTTGGCCCCTAGGTGGAGAGGCAAGGAGGTGTTTTCCTTCCCATACGTAGCAAGGTGGAAGGTCACCACATGGTCCGCAAATCCATCTCAACCTTCTGACAAAAGCTAGACCTTTTGATAATTGACTAGGTAAGTACACAATACTTTGATTTATTTAATTGGTTTTATTACTTCTTTTGCAAATCATTATCTTACTTCTATTGTGCTTTATGTAGGTCAAGTGGTGCCTGTGGACCCGATGGATCTTAGGAGAGGAAATTTCCCTAGACTAGACCAACGCTTAGGCTTGGTATCATTAGAGGGTTGTCCTAGTGGCTATTGATGAGGTCATCATGTACCTTAGGGAGAGGTGCTGGTACCAGGTTGTGGTCGGAGTGGAGGACTTAGTGCTCCCACACTCGCCTCCACGGGTCATCGACACCAAGGGAGAGAACGACAGGGGGGTGCGGATGTAGGGGCCCACTTTGATGGGGAAGGTCATTAACCCCTTTCTATGTGAGGGTTAGGCTTTGGTTGGAGTCGCCACCAACTTTGGGTTCGATTGACGAAGTTAGACATCGGTTCTCCTCTTTGGGGTAGAGGGGAAGTCTAGACCCGAAGGTTTAGGGGTTTAACTCCTATCACTAGTCTACATTTCTGAGATTGAGGGTAAGTTGTTTGGTTATACTTAGGGAAGGTGGTAGGCACCCCAAATACCTGTCTTTTTAGGGCGGCTTCTCCCATTCACATAAGTCTTGCATTATGTCAATGCCTAAGCTTTGTAGATTCTGGTTTATGTCTTTGCTAGATTTTTCTCAAGCTTGATGCTTGATTTTACCTTTAACGCCTAATTTTAATTCATGGTGAAATTCTAGCATTAGTTCCAAAAAAAATCTATAAACTATCCTTTGTGCTGTCTTATTATAATTGTAGGAGACCCCTCATGGGTTGGACCTTCAGAGGGATGGTAGAGCCCTCTAAGATGTTTTTGGTTTGGCTTTTTAGGGTTAGGGTCAACCCTAGAAGAAAAGGAAGAAAAGAGAGAAATTGCATTTTCGGTGTTATAGGCTTAACGCCTGTATTTAATCTCAATGCCTGAATTTATAACGCCTGAATTTAATTCAAGGTGAAATTCAGGCGTTGTGAGCTGATCAGAGTAGCATGTTTATGTAGTCTTTTAAGATGGTTTGGTGGGTCCCAATGCTATGGAACCTATGGTTTAGGTTAAGGAAAATTCCCTAGGGTGACACTATACAACCCTAAGGGTAATGGCCTCTGCCTACATGGAGATATGATCTCACAAAGTAGGCTACCTAATCATCTGTTATATCCCTAACGCATAAATTTTAGTCTAGAGAAATTCAAGCATTGGGTGCTAGAATCAACAACCAACCTTGATTTTGGGGCCACAAAAGTGAGGCTTAGAAGGCTAGGGTTTCTCATAGGTCTTTGCACTACACCTAAGGCACACACACACTTAACCAATGTTAAAAAACATGATTTTTAACCCAGGCTTAATGCTTGAAATTCACTCTAATGCCTAAAATTAAATTCAGGCGTTTAGAAGGAAATAAGGGCCCAAGAGGTGCATACGCATAGGATTGAATTCTAGAGGCTATAGCAGCCATGGGACAAGCCTAGAGAACAATCAAGGCTCCCTAGGGTGGGTCCTAGATCTCAACGCCTGATTTTTCTCTTGACTCCTATTTGTTCAATGCCTGATTTTTAATTCCATAAAAATCAGGCATTAGTTATTGGGAGAACATCCAGCAGCTAGATTTCTCAATTTTGAAGCCCTTAGGTTATTGAAAAAATTATGAAATTGTGCATGCTAACAGGCAATATATATAAGAACATATAAAAAATTGGGCCTCAGACCATGCATTCAAAATTCAAACAAAAATACCCAAATATTCAACTCAATTAGGTCTCAAAAGACCTAGATTTTAGGGTTTGTTTAGGGAATCATCTCGAGGACTTCCACAACTCCTAAAATCATGAAATTAAATACACTAGCTAGCATATATTTATATTCTAAAATAGTCAAATTTGGACTCCAATAACCTTCTACAAAATTCACAAGAAAAGCAACACTAAGGAATGTTAAAAAATAGAAGCAAGTGGAGGCCGTGGAGCCTCTACTTTGTAACCTGAATTAAAGCAGTGTTGTAGCATGAATTAGATAGAATAACAACGTGCAAAACTAACATATGATCAAGGGGGGAGAACTAAACTTGAGTTTAGGCTTACCTTGGGTCTAAATGACCTACGGTTGAAGCAATCCACTTTTTTCTTCTTTTCTCTTTTTAGGGTTTGGGTTTTTGCTTTCCAACCCTAGGATGCACAAATTTTGGGCTATTTATAACCTTAAATTGGTGCAATGGAGGGTTGGGATTGAATTGGACAAAGCTAGGTGGAGGGCTTAAATTGTTTTAGGGTATTTTGAGGTGTAGGGCTAGGATTCAACATGGGGTGGATAGATGAGATGCACTTGTGCTAATTGGCATGGATAGGTGAGTTGAACAGATGAAAGGGCAGGATTATTTTGTGTTAACTGAATGGAGGGTGAGGATAGGGGTGTGTTAATGGGCATGGATTGATGACATGGAAGAGGGGCATGGGAGATGCCATTTGGTAGGCTTCTATTGTTTGCAATCTTCAAGGGGGGCATCAAGATGCCAATTAGGGGGTCCTAAGAGATGCTTTAGGGATTTGAAATTAAAGATCTGGATCTAAGGGTGGTGGGTGAAAGAGAAGATGCAAGGATTCCAATCCAAGGGTCTGCAAAATTTACCCAGGTGATAGAAACCCAATCTTTGGTAAAGTAGGTATAATACACAATGTTTGAGGGTGAATGCAACATAATCCTTATGTCCCGATAAGCAAGCGTCACGGAGGTCGGTACCAATAGGTCAGTCTATTGAGTGGTGACCGTCAGAACTTACAGAGAAATGTTGTTGCACTCTTTTCCGAGAAGCTATGGAAGGGTTTTGCTCACAAGTAACCCATGCTATGGAAGTACTACTTAAGCTTGCATTTCATAGACTTGATGGATCAAAGTGTGGCATTTCTTATTGTTCGATGCCGAGTAAATGTCACGGGGTGGCCATTAGTAAATCATGCGACAGATAAAGTACTAACTGAAATGGCCATTATAGGGTAAGCCATTCAAAAGTATGGACTAGTAGTCCAGCTGCGAGGAGGATTCTTTAAGCATGATAGCAGTCCAGTTATGGCCTTAGGTATTACACTCACTTTATGAATTGAATTATGATGTGTATTTATGTCATATATAGACATCATAAGTGGGTTATACCTTATAATTGTCCCAACTTTGACAAAGTGTAGGTAGAGGATCAATCGGGATTAGAGATGTTGTAGTCTCTTTGGAAGTTGTGGCAGTGGTGATAACAAGGAACCCAATGCTATGTATTATGTATAACTCTCTAACGGTATTAGCGCTAATATAATACATAGACTATGAATTGAAGTGTAGCATTCAGCTATGTCCGAATAACCAGGATGCTACATGGCAATTTGTTCATAGTTCAGGGATTTTCGACAAGGCTTGTGGAAATTTTTTATGCTTGTTTCGATTGCCATGGGATCTCAAGAGATTAGTGCTACTTATCTGTTTCAACCATCCAATCTGTAAATATGGCTGACATAATATACAGGCTATGAAGTGATGATGCCTACCTACACCCCAGATAAGCGGTTTATCTGTGAAGGCCTTTCTACAAAGTCGGGGATTGACTTGACTTAGCAAACCTACGTGGCCTACATGAGGTATGTTAGGAGGTTTTTAAGCTTATTCCAAAAGCCATAGAAATTCCCAAGAATCAATGCTTTATATTTGTTTCAATTAATTTTCAAAGATGATTGTCATGGTTATAGGCTATGGAACGATGTCGACACTTGCCTATACTAGAAAGGTAATCTATCATGTCAATGATTTTGATAATTTCTGGTGAGGCAAGACCTATAGTCCCTCACTGAACCTATAGTGGCCTGAGCAGAGCATATTAGGAAGTTTTTAGGCTTAACTTCAAAATCCATGGAGATCCTTTAGAGATTGGTGCTATGTTTTCATGTCTTGTCATGTTACGTAGGTAATGGAATGATGATCAACATTCACCTATGCTTGATAAGCAATCTGTGATGTCGAAATTTGGCCTTTTCTATGAGGTGGAGTTCTTACTGAACCTTTATGTGGCCTGGTCTTAAGGTTGAAAATGATCGATGCTTCATTTTTTATCAAACATTGCCATGAGGATGGACTTAGCTAGGGTGGTGACTTATCACAAAATTGTTTTGCTGGCAAAGTGGACTTTAGATTTCATGTACTTGCTAGTTCATGCTAGGAGATTTATTAGGCTTGTTCCAAAATTGGGGCTTGTTTGGGGGGCTATCTCGAGGCCTTCCACAACTTAAAAAATTACCAAATTAAATAGAGAACATCCTATACATGCATACTATAACATAGTAAAAATTGGGCTTTATCATCTTCGTACAAAATTCAAACAAAATTCGACATTGCAAAAGGTCAAAAATAGAAGCAAGTAGAGGCTATTGAGCTTCTACTGTGTAACCTGAACTAGAACATGATCTAAACATAAAATTGACAACATAATAGTAGTTAAGATGCATAAGACAAATGAGGAGTGAATTGAACTAGGGTTTAGGCTTACCTTGCCTAGGGTTGATGTGGGCTTTGCTAAATCACCTTCTTCTTCCTCTTTCCTTCTTCCAATTAGGGT
>JAOXJP010188763.1:0-12299 GCA_025762735.1 Platanus orientalis | reverse complement strand
CAAGCACATAACATGTCAATATTGAAAATCTTGCAAGAAACTTCAAACAACTCATACAACTCAATCTTCAAGTAAGCGAGAAAAAAATATAAGTGCATAAGTCATCTAAATGGTTCGTGTGTTTTATAGCTTTTTGCATGATCATTTTTCTGCAATGTTTTCAAGCAGTTGTGTTCTATGTCAATGACTTACATGTCTCCCAATGTAGCGCATATGCTAACAACAACACCCCAAAAGCATGAGAAAGTAGTAATTGCTCACATATAACTCATGGATAACCCATCCTTTCCAAAACAAAGAGAGTGTCTCTATCGGTTAACAACCATTTTTGAAACTCAGATAACCTTGAAGGCATTTATAAAACACCAAAAAGGTTAACTCTCAACTCTAGAAGGCATTTCAAAAGCAAATTCATTTCAAAACCTTGATTCATAAGTTAATGACAGGTTTCAGCCCACCATTGTTTTTTCAGCCAAAACTATTCCATGTTTTCAAAACCACTCACTTAATATCCATGAGTTACATGCAAGGAAGATGTATCGTCTTGCCCAAGTCAAAATTAGGGCACTTCCTTCTTTGCTATTTATGGTGAAGCCACACATATTAAAGAGGGGCATCTATCAGTACCTAAATTTTAACTTGAGTCATCTAATGGAATGAAGAGCAGCAAAGCAATACTTAGGCATCAAGACCTTAAGCATCTTTAGTTTAGGAAGAGCAATCCTAGACTCTAGGGGGGTTAAAAATTCCCTGAGAGATCTTCTTGGATATTTCAATTGCAAAGTATTATCCACATCATACCATGTATCAGCCCAAGTACACCATTCTAAGCCAAACCCCAACCCTTCAAAAAGCATCAATGAGACTTTGAGGATTCACATTTAAGGCCTTCAATCATGTTACCTTCAATTTCTCTAACCTCCATAAGCCTTCCCTCAACAAAGAATCATAGGTAAAAAAATTACCACTTTACCCTTTTGCCTTTAAAGGCCTAAAATTGCTATTGTCACACATGTCGTCCAAATTCTCCTACCTCCTTAAGAATTCTTGCATTGAAGCATCATAGGTGATGAATTATCATTTTTACCATTTTCGCCATCACAGGAAAAAAAATCACTATTTTACCCTTTTACCTTTAGAATTTACCCCCTGAGCCCTCAAAGGATCCCCGAAGCTTCATCTATTACCTAAATAGTGTCATGTTAAATCCTATACATCCCTATTTCTCCCACTTTCGATGAACTCATAATAGAACAAGTATTTTTTGAAACTAGCAACAACCAATTTCTCAATCTTCAAGAAGCTCTCAAAGATTCAACATCCGACCTCCGAATTTAGAAAGATCAATGGCCATCTCTTGGCTTTTGCCTTATCTTTATTTTTTCATTTTATAAGAAATATATTTAATATCTCAAACCCCTTTAAAATTTCAAATCTTCCACAAGAGGTGAAAGTCAGTTATGGTTGCATTTCACCTGTATGGAGCCAAAATGTTCCCTAGGCATCTAAATCCTAATTAATCAGTGCTCTTCGCTTCAAATTCACGAGGCCTTCGAAAATCCCTCTAAGGAACCCGAGCATTCGCAAGACTTATGTACTTAGATTCCCTTAATTACCTCAAAATAAGCAGCATAATTGAGCCAAGTGTTAGGTATTTGATTAAATCTCAGGAATTCACTAGAACTCTAAAATTCAATCTGTTAGGGACCATCTCTAGGCGACTCTGAAGCCTTTAAAGTATTAGCACCCCGAGGGAATCCAGAAATTCTGTAAGCCGAGTTATCACTTTTGTTCTAAATTAGGTTAAAACACTTTCTATCTATATCTGGCACTTGGTGAGTCCCCGAGAGGTCTCCCAAACTCGGAACTCAGCAAGGTCAGGCCCATTTCCTTAGTTTTCTCCCTTCCATCAAAAGATTGTTTCCCAAGCCAGAGCAAATACAAGTTAGAAATATGTGTCCTAACAAAGCAATTCACATAAAATATGGCATGATTAATTAATTATTTATTTAATAATAACTATTTATTCTATCATCACATGTATTTATTTTTTAATATGGGTAATTATTTGATCACATGAGATGAGAAAGGTGGTCCTCAAGTAACATAGTAGGATGTCAGACACATTGGAATTTGTGGAGAGATCTGACAATCCAGTTCTTGTAGACCTAAAAGTTTACAGTTATAGGTGATGTTGGACACATCACTTAAAGGGCTGCTACATGTAGAGCTACCATATGATGGAGTGATGTAATCTCAATTATTGGAGTGAGATTTTAAGCTTGCATGTGGTTCATTATATAAATGCAATAAAGGGATCTATTATAAACACACTTGGTAAAATATCACTGTCAGGATAAGTGTTGTTCATATTTACAGAGTCGTCCTTAGACCTGAGGGGTTTGTATTTCTCTAAATTATTATGTTAGTTATTTTGAGCTACCAACCAGTGATGCCTAATTGGAGGCTATATCATGGGTAGTTTGGATAGTTTACATGACACTTAAAAGGATGAAAATGTCTAATAAGAAATCCACTACCCTTAAATGGGAGAATATTCAATTTAGGATATATGTAGTTTGATTGGACAAGAAAATATGGTACCAATGATTTTGATAAAGAGTTTGTCAAATGATTTCAAATTTAATTTATTATGTAGATAAATTTATTTTACAAAATATTTTATCAAATAAATGTTTTAGAAGTCCAATCAATTCATTAAGGTCCCACTGATAATGTTTTGATGATTAAAGGGGTTAGACATTAATTATTTTATCATCTTGAAGGTCATTAAAGAATATTGTATAATTGAAGGACAGATTTATGAAATATTTATAAGGAAGGGCCTCATTGTTATTTTCTTATCTTTGAGAGTTCAATTGCAATATGTAACAAGGATTATTGCAATTAGTGTTGTGCCAGTTTATAATTAATAAAATAGAGTATCCTTAATGTAGTTTGACTTAATTAAGAATATTGGGCCCCACAACCTAAAGATAAGAATCCCGTTAGGATCCCACACCCCTTAAGATTACTTTGGTTTCTCAAATACTCTATAAATAAAGGTATCCATGTTTAGAATGGGTCCTGTAACTTTTCTAAGAGTATGTGAAGCGTAGAGAATTTTAGAGTAGGTGCGGATGTTTTGGAGACCGAGTCGGATCATTGTCTTATGTCTGGTTTAGCCATTGAGGTATTCTTCTTAATCTTCATTGATTAAATTATAGGATTTTATATGGTGATAATGAGAGAAATAATGTTCATGATCTATATTTTTATGAAAATTAATAAAAAAATTAAAGTCTTTCAAAGAATAGAAACAATACTTATGCCCCTATATATGGGTAGAAGGAATGTTAGGGTAACCATAGGGTTTTCATTTAGGGCTGTTAGCAAAGCTCCCATGCTCTGTTGGTAAATGAATCATCCTCCTTTTTATGGAGGCCATGGGGTCGAAACCCTAGGGTTGGATATGTAGTGTACGTGGGCACTTGTTGGGGTGCCTGTTGAAGTACCAGGCTGGTAATGGTAGATGGACCCGAGTGGCTAGAAAAAGTCAATGTGAAATGTAAGGCTTCCAATGGGAAGGGATGCTCTTCTTAGTATTGCTTATGGATAAATTCTCATTATTTTTACTTACCCATAATTTATACACGAGAGTGTAGCAATGTATACAATAATTTTCTATGTGGTAGCTAAGATGGCAACCCAAAAGGGCTCCACTTGTATACCTTGTCATTCTCTCGCCCAAGTTTTTGCACTACAGTAAATCCACTTTGAGTTTGGTTGATAATATTTGCAACAAACAGATTTAAGATTTAATCATCCTTTCTTTTACACGGTAGCACATAATTGCAATTAATAAAGTGGCCTTGCTTCTCATTTACAGTAGATCCCCATCAAAAGGAACGTTGGATTTTATCAATTTCATTAAAAATTTCCTTAAAGCCATTGTTGAGTTGTGATGTCAAACCATATTTCAGATGTGTATAACAAGTTGTACGCCCTTTCCAAACCCTTAACTCTCATTGGTTTATGAACAAGGTTGCTATCCCAGGTATATTTGGCATCCATATGTTTCATCGAGATATTCTTAGTTTTGAATGCAACTCACCAAAGCAATTTGCTTACAACTTAAAAGAGCACCATTCATGGATATACCTCACTTGCTATTGTTGTGTGTCTTTATTAAATCTACTCATTTTGTTACGAGTTTTGTAAACATTTTGTTATTATTTATTTATTTATTGTTGCGGACTCCTCATGCATTTAAAGTCTAAATAATATGCCAACTCATGATCTTAGATGGTCTAACTAATATCCTGCTGACTTTGTATAGATACTTTCACGCCAAGCCTCAAAGTTGTATATTTGAAAATTTATATACACTCATAGGATAATACAATAATCACTACCTTATAGACATGAATACAATAAAAAATTGCAATTAATACTTTATTTGGTGGGAATATAGGTCAATAATTAGTGGATTATGAAATGAAGATGAGTTTGCCAAGAGGGTCTAAATCATTAAAGAGCTGTTAATCTATATGTTGTTTGGGTTTTGGTTTTAGTATGTTTTTTTAATTTATTATTATTATTATTATTATTATGGGTATGCCAAAACACTTAGGAATCAATATGTCTAGCAACCAAAATAATATATATGATTATATAGATTTAGATTATATTGAAGACAAAATAAATTTATGTTGTACTTTATTATTATTATTACTATTTGGTAAATTGTTTTTATTTTTATTACAAAATTCAAAATATTGTGCTTTTAATGTTAGATGGTCAAGTAGATGAAATAATTGTTTTAAACAAATACAATCCTAACTCATTGCCCGTCCAAACCCGCACAAGTACATTGCTAGTGACATACTGTAGGCTTAGCCTCTATATAATAGGTAACTAATAACCTTTTTACACATTTTATGTATAAAGAAAATCCATCAATTTCCAATTATGCAAAACACGCATGGTAAATTAGATAAGGGACCCTTATTTTTTAAAATAATAATATAAAAAGTTTAGGTAACTTAATAAGTAAGGGTGTAATAGAAAATAAAGTTTGAAATGCACATGAAAAATCAAAAGGACCATTCGAAAGCCCTTCTTAATTTGCTATATTTGTGTGTAGAGTTTAGGTAGATATAATAATGACCCTTGCAATCTAGCTAAACCAAATGAAGTTGGTTCATTGCAATCCAAGGATTTTCACATATAAAAACTGGTGGTTGTTCTATATGAAGGGAAAGGAATATGAAGTTAATAATGCTCTCATGTATATGGTACACATGAAAAAATCCTTGTCAAGCCTAATGGTCGCCAAAAAAATGAAAAGAGACAAAAAGGAACTTTTTTCATAGCATATTCATTGTTAGCATAGGAGAATACAAGCATCCTTGATAATACTTGTTTAAAGTGATACAATATATGGCTACTTCCATTAAATGAAATATATCCATACGAACTTGAGTACATACAATGTTATAATATTAATAATTGGTCGAGATTTGTGTATATTTTTTTGTGTAAGGCCATTTAGGGCTGCTGCGGCCACATAGGGCTAACCTCGCTAGCCCTTTAGTCTCAAGAACATGGTTTGCATCTCATTTATCCTGAAGATATAATGATCAAGAAAATATTACATTTATGGAGTGGCTTAAAAGTTGGATGTGTGGCAATTATCATGATAAGAGAAATGCAAAGACAATTTAGCAAAACATTGCATTATTAATGAAACATTTGGAAAAATAGGAATGATGTAGATATATGTTCAATATGATATAAATAAATTATTATCCTTATCGTGTAGGATGTTAACGGAGTGGGGGGAGTCTGCAATGTCAAATTAATGGTATTCCACAAGATTTGAAGGGGAATATAACACATACCAATGAATGACAACTTCCATGTGATGATTGAATTAAAATAAATGTAGATGCAATAAATTCAATAAAGGATAATTAAAATAGGGATGGGGCACTAGCCAAAAATAAAGAAGAATTATGATAGTGCATATGGAAAACCATGCTTTACTAGTTAAGCCTATATTGGTAAGTCAAAAGCATCCATCAACCAGACCAGCCATTCCTCGCATTAAGTGATCCGATTGAAGCGGATGAAAAAAGAAAGTTCTGGTAGTCGGGTGCGGTATTTAATCAGCCTCCTTTTTCGAATCAATCTACTTCCTCAGAGTCCTATGCCAGATAGAAGCTATCACTGGTACAATATTTTATTTATCACTATTTATTCATTAAAAATATTAAAATACGGAAATCTTGGAGTAGGAGCATTAATAAGGTATCTCTACTTGCTCTAAAATTGGGAAAAAAGGAACAAGAGTAAAAAAATCATGATAAAAATGATGCGGCTGATGTTTATTAAGCATTTGAACAATCCAAATCAAACATGGTCCCGGAGGATCAAGAAGACATTGATATCTTTTAAAAATGTTGCTCTTGCTTTTGATCAAGTAGTTTATACACATGTAAGTAGAGATGCCAAACAATATCATTCATAAATTAGCTAAGGATGTTCTATGAATTGATAATTATTGTTTTATAAGGACTGAAAGTTCCTTTCCAAGCAAGTAATGAAAGTAAATTTCTACCCAAAAAGTGGATAATTAAACAAAAATATGTATCTTTTGATGCAGCACATTCAAATGCACAATTATTAGATATTGTATTGCCTTGGAAACCCATGACTGCCATTTATTATCACACACCACCTACTGTAGAAATGAATGTGATCAAGACAATGGCAGAGATCCCATTCAAGTGATGGCATTGTTTGTTCATAAACTTTTTTGCAAACTTTGTTTAAGAAAAGAACAAGTGGAATTATAAATTACTTAAAGAAGTATCAAAAACAAAAGATACTATCATGCCCAATGCGAGGACAAAAATTCTATCCTTCCAAAAGTCAAATGGCTGTGTTAAGAGCAGCTATAATTGTAATTTTTGTTGGTTGTCTTTGGATGAAAAAAAAAAAATTCCATATATGAGTCACCATAACAAATGCCTGTAAAATACTACAATGAGTTATCACCCATTGGAGTAAGAAAATTCCATACCTGATAGGGTGGGCCAAAGTCAGACCAACCCTAGCCCAAAATACAACACCTGTGCCTGAATTTGCCTGAGCATGAACTCAACTCGGTTGACTTAGTCCAAACTCAGCCCATTCTAAGAAAGTGGGTTTTGGGCTGACCCAAATTTCAAAGCCTACTGTAAAGCTTAAAAAAGAAAATATTATATTTATATAAATACTTCTTAATCACATATGTACTTATTTTTTATATTTTATAGTATAAATGATAATAATATATATGTCATGTACTGTAGTTTGGCTGGGCTGGGCAATCTAGACTAAGCTAGGGCACCCGAACTCGGCCCAGCCCAAACTAAAGCTTTCGCAGCCCACACAAAATTCAAGCTGGAAAACTAGGCTTTGGGCCAGCCCAGCCCAAGTTGCTGCCTTATTGTACCTGACCATATTGGAAGTTTTCTAGTTTCAAAGTTAAAAATTGGTTTAAATTGTGTTAAAACTAAGATAAATAGAGAGATACAGGAATTTGGATAATTGCCCAACTCTCCTTTACCATGTCTAGGTAAAAAAGGATGAAATTTTCATCCTTACATGCAGTCACCATATGTGGTGTCTAGGCACTGTATAGATTTTTTTTTTTTTTTTGGTGCCAAAGTTTCCTTCTGTAATTTATTCACTTGTAAATCATTCTCTTCTAAACAAACAGTCATTAACTGCAGCTACCAAATTATGTAGTCAATGTAAATCTTGGTATGATAGATCCCACTCATGATCCCATTCCGCTTACCTAAATGCACATTTTGGCAAGCCTGGTGCCCTAAGTGTGTCTAGACTTTAGAATCACCCCAAGAAAAGGAGAGGGGAGAGAGATGTCACGATCTCACAACGCCCATGTCAAGTAGCATGGGAGCCATGCCAACGCTTTTTTCCCATTTCATAGGCAAATCATTGAAAGGGAGTGTGAACCACACTGCGAGGGTACCTCCCAGTCCTCTCTTGATCGTTAAACTTCTCTTAATGTTTTGCAAATTTTGATGGTTGACATGTAATGAAAAAATTAAGAAAAGTGAAAAGGTGAATATGATGCTTTTAATTTTTCCGTAACGTGTCAACCACTAAACTTTTTAGAACGTCAGCAGAAGTTTAACGGTCAGGAGAGGATCTGGGTATAGGCCGTGGGAAGTAAGGTTGGAATCATCCCACCCTTATTAATAACTAAGGGGGTTGATGGTTGAGAATGAGAGGACCATGAAGTTTGGCGTGATGGATTATCTCACTCTACCCCACCTATTTAGCTTCTTATCCAGTATTAATGCCCTCACCGTGAGGTTAGGCATGCTGGCTACCTTTCTTTTTCTCTCTCTCTCTCTCTCTCTCTCTCTGTCTCACACACACATAACTTGGAAGGCCTTGTTCAAAGGAACACTGAAAAGGGTTGGGATTTTGTCCATTTGACCCAAATACCCTCCTATCTCCTTTGTGGTTTAACGAGGTTGTTTTTTGATGTATAATAATAATAAAAAGAAGAATAAAAAAGAAAGAATAATCATAATAATAATAATAAGAAGAAGAAAAAGAATACTTATAATGTTATCCATTGTGAAGAAGAAGAAGAAGAGGAGGAGGAGGAATAATAATAATAAGAAACAATGAAGGTGGATTGTATCCGCTACTCTTAACTTCTGCTCCTCTCTGCCCTCTGTCAGGGTTGGGGCACATCAGTGCTGCCAAGTGATTTTCACTTTTTGGGGGGCTGCAAATCACTTGTCGGCACTGATGTGCCCGCCCCTGACATGGTGCAGAGAGGAGTAGATACAATCCTCTCTCACAAACAACTAAAATACTAAAAATAAGTAACTATGTTGTCCACTATGAAGACTATTATTGGTGTGAGGCATCTGAAATTATACACATGGTATATTGGCAAAAAACCATGAGTGACAAAAGCAATATAGAAATTGCCTCACCTTGGTCACCTAATGAGTGGTTAATGGCCTCAATTAAAATCAAAGTACATTAATCAAATGATTTGCACATTGTTAAGTTTGTTACAATTTTGGGATTAGGTTGTTAGTATAGAATTGGAAACAACTACCAACAATTTCAGTTCCTAATTCATGAGAAATTTGGATTCATATGAACAAAGCAAAATTTTCAGCTTTATACATAGAAAATTGAAATTTACTAAATTCATTTATTTTGCTTATACAAATATATGCTAATAATATTTTGCAAGAATAAGTAGGTCACGTGTCATTTTCTCTTAATAAATCTTTACATCACTTCACTTGCAACTAGTCTAGTTGCAAATATTAGTGGCAAGCTACAAATAAAGCTCTTAAAGTTGGTCCACTTAAATGATTTATATGCACTATGTGAAATGTAAGGTTTTTCCTGCATGAAGAAAATTTATTATACCTTTTTTGTTGATTTAATTGACTAAAATTCTAATAAAAACATTGCCAACTAATATAACTACATTAACAATGAAAAACTAAAAATTATAATGTTCCTAAGTTCTTTATGGGCTTTTTTTTTTAAAATTTAATTTTTAAGATAAAACTTTTATGGGTCTTTATAGAGATAACACTTAATTAAGTTCTTTCTCATTAATTTGGTTAGTTAAATATCATGTAAAATAAAGGAAATTTAAAAATTTTCATGTGGCTCCCAGTCATTACATTGCACACACGTACATTGATAAATATTAATCATACATTCAAAGCCCCAACTACTCAAGAGGTCATTGATCTAGACACCATACTAGAGATCAAGTGAATCGTACAATCTGATTGATCGTCTCATTATTTTTTACGATAAAGAAAATTACAAGATGGAGCGGATTTGCAAGGCGATTAGCTCGATCGGATGTTTAAAAATCGCAGGATTAATATTAATGTAGTGCTAAGGTCCATGGTCCATTGATTAGCCAATCTAACATATAACCTTATTATTCCTAACACAATCCAAATCTCACCAAATGTTGAGGGCTATATTGTTATTTTGATAATATTATCATAGTTATAACCTCTAGTCACCAAATTGTCACCTTAACTAATAAGGAAAGAAGACATTAATATCTGAGCAAATGTCCTGTTCAGGACACCAGGGGACTGCATATGGAATAAAATGGGAGGGAATTTGAAATTTCATCCAACTCTGCCCATTTTATTCTACATGGAGTCCTCTGAAGTCCTAGATACCAAATCCTGGACAGAAACACAAACATCAAATTTCAGGTAAAAAGAGGAATAAATATAAAAAGAAAAAAGAAAAAGTAGAAACCTTATCCCCAAACCTTGAAACAGCTAAAAAATATTTATGACGACAAGCTGGATCACGCACACAAAATCCTGAGATGTGCGGCCAAGTGATTCGAACCCCGAATATCGTAAGCCTGTAATAAATGCCACCAATTTTTCGCGTTCCGAATTTAGAAGGACAGCTACGCTAAGCAACGAGCCGATATTTCGGGTTTTTTAAATTTTAATTTGAAAAAGAGAAATAAAAAAATTACTCCTGGCAGTACAGAATCGTTTCCGGTTTAATTGAAGAGATATCACGCCAATACAAATAAATGCATGACACCTTGCCTAGAAAGGGTGTCTCCATAATTACACATTAAAGTGTAGGCATCCTGTCGCGTGCTCAGTAGGTACTGGCGTGATATCTCTCCAAATAAGCCGGAGAAGAGTCAAACCCAAATCCATTACTCAAAAATAGAAGTAAAATACCGAGTTCAAATATTCTGCGGTCTAATTGAAGAGATACCACGCCTGTACCTACCAGCACGCGGCACGATGCATGCGAAAGGGTACTTTTGACAAAGAAAAAGTCTCTCTTTCTTTCATTTACTATACTACCCTTTAGTTCTAATGTATATTTACTGAAACACCCTTTCTAAGCATCGTACCAAAGATGATTCACACCGAAGCGATATCTCTTCATTTAGACTGGAGATGATATCATCCGGAAATTGCTCGTGGAGCCCCTCGAAAACCACAAAAACCCATCAAATCTTTTTTTTTTTTTTTGCTCGTCTCGGTTCATAAAACCTGTTAATTGTACGGACGTCAAAGCAGAAGGTGACGGCGAACAGGAAAAAGGTAAACGTACGGCGTAGTAGCCGGAATTCTGTTACTTTTCCGGCAAACGGCGACGTCATCAGTAACGCTTTTGTCTGAATAGTTATTGGAAGAAGGCGAAAGAAAAGGGTTTGTTTGAAAAAGTGAAGGGGCCATTGACTAACGGACGCTACTGCAGTCGTTCGTAAGACCTCTTCTTTTATATAAAATTCATGTTTTTATGACTTTTTTTTCCTGGTTGTTGGTACAGAAGAAGAGAGAGAAGAAATTACAGAGAAAGATCCATCTACGGATCTTGATATCTGTTCTTTTCCTCTCTCTCTCTAGTAAATAATAGGGGATGAAAAAGGTTACTTTTTTCACTGTCCAGAAAAAAAGAAAAATTTACAGGTGTTGATCTGATTTTATTACTTTTGGCTGATTTTAACAGAGACAGAGGGAGAGTCAACCGCCCCTTTTTCTTAGTTTTGGTTTTAGTATTTGAAAGGCTTCGAAGAGTCCACATAAGCTTTTTATCTATTCTTCACCTTCTTCAACTTCAATCGTTTCCTTGTCTACCTTTTTTGGTCGTCAGTCATGGAGGTTTAGATAATCAGGCATGCAGAAGAAGAAGGGATATATCAGATAGCAAAAAGGGTTCTTTTTTTTTTTTTTTAGATGGCGGTCTTTTTATTTCGATTTTGTTGGGTTTATGGACAAAGGGGTAAACAGTGAGAGATGGGGAGATGAGGAGAGAACGAAGAGCTAAGCAGGAATAAAGGTTTTGCTTGCCTTTTTTATCTTTCTTTCTCTCTGCACCACCTTCTCTAGAGACTAGAGAGGGAGTTGGAGATATTTGTTTCAAGCTATTGTCTCCTCTATCCTCTCTTTTTCTTTGGTGGGTTTGTGAGGAAAGATGATTTTTGAGCGACACATTTCAAATCATCATTTTTGGTTTCTGGGTTTGTGAATTGAAAGCTTGTGGAATGAGTTGAAGGAGTCAGGAGGAGATAGCGTTTGAATCAGCAAATGTGTTTGTAGTTTTGTCTTGGACAAGATAAAGCTTAGAATGTGGGAGAAAAAATAGGGGAAACCCAAGAGAAAGAGACAGCAAATAAGGTTTTGTTTTCCGGGGGGGGGGGGGGAATAGGGACATATGATTATGATTTATAG
>JAOXJP010188742.1:0-12300 GCA_025762735.1 Platanus orientalis | reverse complement strand
AGAGAGTCTCATCCACACTCTTCCTATCAAAATGGTGATCAAGAAGGAAACCAGTGAGCCTCTCATACCAAGCTCTTAGAGCTAGTTTGAGCCTATAAAGTGCCTTTTTGAGGTGATATACGTAGTTAGGCAAGTGAGGATCCACAAATCCTTTCAGTTGCTTTATGTATACCTCTTCTGGGAGTATCCCATTTAGGAATGCACTCTTAACACTCATTTGATATAATTTAAATTTTAAATAACATGCAATAGAGAAAAGAATCCTAATGGACTCTAATCTAGCAACAAAAGGAAACGTCTCCTCAAAGTCAATGCTCTCAATTTGGGAATACCCCTTTACTGCTAATCTTACCTTGTTTTGGGTCATTGTACCATGTTCATCATATTTGTTCTTGAAAATATATTTGGTACCAATGACATTCTTGTTAGAGGGCCTTTTAGTTAGGAACCACATATCATTCCTTTTGAACTAATTTAGCTCCTCTTGCATAGCCATGATCTAATCTAGATCATTGAGAGCTTCCTTCACTCTTTTGGGCTCTATCTTAGATGTGAAGCAGAAATGATTTAAAATATTTTTAATTTGTCATTCTATCTTCACTTCAATGTTTGGATCACCAAGAATGTCACCTTGAGACAATTCCTTGATGAGCCTTTTCTCCTTAGGATGAGGTTGAACCTCTTCAACTTTATACTCGACGCTACGTTAAGATGTGAGCTACTCCTAACCTTATGAAGAACCTTCAATCTCTTTTGGAGATGAGGTCTTTGTCTCTTAATCTAATAACACAATAGGTAGATCAATGTGTTCATGTGTTGATTCATGATCACCTACCACTACATTGATTGACTCTTCCATTATAAGAGTTCTTTTGTTGTAGACTCGATAGACTCTACTTGTGGTGGAATATTCTAAGAACATAGCTTCATCGTTTTTCTTGTCAAATTTCTCGAGATGTTCTCTATCCCTAAGGACATAACAAGTGCTACCAAATACTCTAAAGTATTTATCAGTTGACTTTTTCCCATTCCACAATTCATAAGTTGTTTTGTTTGTACTCAGTCTATGGTAGACACGATTTGAGACATAGAATGCAATGCTAATTGCCTCAGCCCAAAATCTTTTGGCTAAGTCTTTGCTTATAAGCATAGAGGTAGCCATATCAATTAGAGTTCTATTCTTTCTTTCAACCACTCCATTTTTTTAAGGAGTTTTAGGAGATGAAAACTCATGCTTGACTCCCATCTCATCACACTAATCTAAAAATTTATGATTCTCGAATTCTCTTCCATGGTCGCTTTGAATGTGTTTGATGGTTAATTCCCTTTCAACTTAAATTCTCTTACAAATGTTTAAGAATTCATTGAAGACCTCGGATTTCTCTCTTAAGAATGCTACCCAAGTGAACAAAGATAAATCATCAACCACCACCATGAAATACTTCTTACCTCCTAGACTCTCCATCCTAGTAGGACTGGCTAAGTCCAAGTGGAAAAGTCCTAGGGGTCTAGATGGCCCTCTTTGAGTAGTCTTTTTATGAGGGACTCTAGTTTGTTTTTCCATTTGACAACCTTTGTACAATGGGTTGTCAATTTTACTTAGCTTGGGCAAGTCTTTAACTATCTCCTTTTTGCTAAGCCTAGTTAGGTCATTAAAGTTAAGGTGACCTAATCTTTGACGCCAAAGATTGGTCTCATTCTTTTGTGATATAAGACAAGTACCCGCTTCTTGTTTGTAGGGTTTTATGACATAGCAATTGTCATTTGTCCTCATTCCCTCAACTAGGAGTTTACCTCCTTCATGGACCTTGATTACACATTCCTCCTTCTAAAATTGGATTTTATAGCCTTTGTCACATATTTGGCTTATGCTAACCAAGTTGTGCTTTAACCCTTGTACATAGACAGCTACGGTGAGAGGGGGAATGTCAGCCCAACTATGGTTCCAACACCAAGAATGTTGGTAGTGTTTCTATCACCAAAGGTGACACATCCACCTTAATCTTCCTTAAGTTAAACAAATAGTTCACTTTCTTTGATCATATGCCTTAAGCATCCACTATCAAGATACCATCTTGATGTGCTTCCGGCTCTTGAGGCAGTGTGGATGACTAAGCATTTTAGTTCATCCTTTTTCACCCATTTCGTCTTAACCCAAGTTGATTTGGAACTTTGCCTTCTAGCATTGTGTTCTTGGGCTAAGTCATTTTTTCTTCTATTTTCAATATTTTGAAAATGGTTTTTCTTGTTAACATTCTTCCCATGTTGGATTTTTCTTGAAGATTGAAATCTTTGGGATTTAATATTGTTTGTCTTCTTCCTACAATCCACCTTGATATGTCCCTCCAAGCCACAATAGTAACAATAGAATTTTGGCCTTTTAGGGGTTCAATATAGATGGATTGTTGGGTTCTTCTAGGTTGCATCGGTTGTCTAGGTTATCCGTTGGCCATCCTAGAAGTGGAGGCATTCCCTTGGAATCCTCTAGAGGGTGATGCTTGGTTGGTTTAAGGTATACTCCCAACCACTTGAACATAGGACCGAGGTAAGGATTACTTTGGTTTTTTCCCAAGCTCTACCTTGAGTTATGGGAGCCTCTCCCTTGCGTGAGGTATTTTGCCTTTTCTCAACCTATTTTAACCTTTGATAACATCTTTAGGAATCAACTTTTTCCTTTCCCTTATGGGAATTTTATAAAAGTGGTTGAGTATTTCCCGTGGCTATAACAAAGGTATTTTTGGGCCTTTGAGTGGAGGAAGAGGTGTTGACTTCGGAGTTATATCTAAGTCCCATCATGTCTCCATGATCCTTGCCTATTGCAAGCATCTTTTAAAATTTGTCATTTGCTTGAGAAAGCATGGAAATAGACTTCCTCTTGTCTTCCTCAAGTTCCTTGATTTGTTTGAGGTAGTCAAGGGACTTTCTTACAAGTTGTGCACAAGTCATGTTTAGAGCCTTGTTCCTATCATTTAAGGTCTTGACTTGGTCCTCCAACTCTTAGATGAGAGAGTCATCACTATTGGTCTTATCATTTTTCTCTTCCAGGATTTTGAGCTTCTCCTCAAGCTAAGGAACCTTATCGGACAATTTTTTTATTATTCTCGAGAAGTTTCTTCTTCTTGTGCTTCTTATTATCTTTTGAAGGAATGTAAGTCTCCACTTTAGTGGCAGTCCATTCACTTCTAGACCACTAGTTATGGCATTTAAGGCTCTAAAGTTGTACTTGTAAGCCTCCGCTTTAGTGGCAGTCCATTCACATCTAGATTTGTCAGAAAATGTATAGTCATTCAGCATGGCATCCCAAACCTTGTGGTCATAATCATTTAGGAAGATCTTCATTCGAGATTTTTAATACCTATAGTCACTTCCATTGAAAATTAGAGGTGTGCTAATAGACATTCTACTATCTTCTCTAGCCATCTAGTGTTGTTCTAGGATTTTTCCTATGATCTAACTCGGGTTGTTAAGCCCTATACGAGTAACCTAGGCTTTGATATCAATTGAAATATCGTATAGATTTATCCTAGAGGTGGGGTGAATAGGATTTCTCAATTTCTTTACCCCCTTTTTTTTGAATGTTAGGATAAATTTTAATTCAATTTTAGTTTCTTTAAATTAGTCCAAGCATGTGTGTGCTAAAATGTAACTATTCACGTATAATATCAAATAGATGGTATGCAAGAGTAGATATGAGCATAAAAGTAAAGAGACAAAATCTCACACAATCAATCCACAACACAAGATTTATAGTGGTTCGGCACGATGGCCTACGTCCACTCTTCTACAGCTCACTATCGAGCTTAGGTATATTTCATTTAGATTTTCTAATACAATCTAGGTCAAAAACATATAAAACCTAACTACTTGTCCTTAGCAAGCTAACCAGTACACTCGGTGTCTCCGACAAGTGTGTTCAACTTCCAATGTCTTCGACAAAAGCAAAGAAAAATGAAGTGAGTATGAATGCAAAGAGTAAGAAAATATTACCACAATATGGTTGATGTTTCTATTTTCACTGAGAGGGAGTACTCCTTGTTGAGCTAGTGTGCTTCAAGCTTTGGTTCTTGAGCTCCTTGAGCTTAACCAAGTTAGGTTTTCCTCTTGGGACAACCCACAAGTGTCTCTCTTCTTAGGATGCTAGCTAGAGATAGTATGGAGTAGACTATAGAGTGTTTTTTCAATAAGATAGTAAGCTTAAAAGCTTAAAATAGTGAGGGAAAGGGGTTTCTCTTCAATGGAGGCTCACTCTTGGCAAGGGTTCTAATGCTCTTTCAAATGCTTGAAGTGTTTCCCTAATGAGGAAAGTTTTCCTCCTATAGTGAACTGAATCCACTCTCAATCGTAGGATTGGAATCTTTCAAAACAGGCAATTAATAGTGGCCATTGATACAAAAAATGAAGTTTCAAAATCACACATTCACACCCCTAACTGGTCAGGCACTTAGACACCGGTTAGGGTATGACTGATGCCTGATTGGTCAGGCCTCATGGGGCATGTGCCTCGGGTGTTTAGGACTGACTACCCTGACCGGTCAGGCCATGACCCATGCCTGATCGACCACGCCTCATAGGGCACCACCTATTAGACATTTTTTACAGTACCATACTATGATCCCTAATTGGTCAAGCACTTGGATACCGGTCAAGGGGGTCCTATATTGGACTTTTAAGAGGATTTCTGGGGGCAAACACTTTGGCATCTCACCCAAATATCTGGCCTTGATTCTCTCACATGGCTAGACCTCTTTGGAGCCTAATACATCATCTTATATGCCTATATGGATACATGCATATACCTTGGCTTGGTTGGGGCTCTTAGGGCCCAATTTCATGTCTCGGTCTTCTTGGCTCTAGTCCACTTAAGTCTTCAAGTTGAGTTGATGTTCTTTGGTGCATTTGGACACTTACAAGACTTACATTCATGATTTGATCATGGGATTGACAAATTACATACCCATGACTCAAAAAAATTCAAATATTCCTGAAATAAAAATGAGAAATAAAAAAAGGATATTTGTAACAACAAAATTGTCCCCCTCTATCTATCTCAAAACTCCTCTATAAAGAATTTTCTTTCTTGTTCTTTATGATAATTTTCTCTGTTTTAATCACATGCCCCTGCAATAAGTTATATTAAAAAATGAATGCTACAATTGCTTATGTTAGAAGCTTTGTTATTACTTGCAAGTGAATCATGGGTAACTCATTGAAGTTGTTTTACTGTATTTACTCATTGAAGATTGTTTTACTTTAAGTTTGGCATTGTATATGCATCCATTTCATTTCCAAAAATCTTGTGAGGCTTTTATGCCTTGCCTAAAACCAATCTTGTTGATAGAGCTACACATAAAGCTTTGACTAAAATTCAAAAATTGCATTGTAAGTTTGGATGGAGTGTTGGTATTGAAATGGGGAGATATATGGACGACATTAAGCAAGTGATGATAATGAATAACATCAATTAATTTTATTAATTTTCTTGTATATATTTTTTATGACTAGGGTGTTGACTTATCTGGTTTATTATTTGATAAACGGTAGTAGAAGTGATGAGACATCAGAAGCATCATCCTTATATATTAGATTCATATTTAAAATTCTTGCTACATGTATGTTAACTAACTAAATTAACCTTAAAATGTGTCAATTATGTTTTTTATCTAGTAATGATAAATTCATTATGTTTATGATTGGTGCTATATAGTTGTGTTGTAAGTCAATACATCAAGTTCTACGTTTTGATTCAATCGAAGAGTGGATTTCTAAGTGTACTTTTAATTATCCAATTTTTTGAATTTTATATGGTCTATAAATTTAATGTGTGGATGAATATGGTAGGCTTTCTTCAAATCATATTGATACAGATTGATACTCTTAAATTTGTATTTTTATATCACCAACCATTAGTAGGAAAGCATCCATTTGTACACAATATGCAGTAGCTGCTTGATTAAACATTTATGGAAAAAAAAGGTTGTTGAAGTGGGGTACAAGTTAAAAATATATATTTTTATTTTATTATACTATGTAATCATGTTGGTCAATATTTTTTTTATTAATTTTTTATATTGGCAAGAAAATGGAATAGTATATATAAATCCAAATGGTGTTTGGGAAGATTTATGTGCATCCCTTATTTATTTCTGTTGTGAAAAATGTTGTTTCTAATAGACCCTAGATTGTAAGAACTTTAGCAGTGTTGTACATACGTTACATGGTGATTTAGTCAAGATTGATTCTTTCTTCCACAGTTGTATTTTATGTATATATAACCTACTTTACCCCAACATAATACAGTATATTTAACGTCAGCAATCCTATAAATGAAGTTATAATGCTACTTATGGTATAGGTAAAGACTAACTCATCACTACTATTCTTGTACTAGGTACCTAATGCAAGGAAACATAAGAGAAAGCATTCTCATGCTAAGTTTAATTTTAGAGTCGAAGTCTGATTACCCAAAGTTTCGTCAACCACGATATAGTTTTTAAGCATACTTGTGAACAATCTTATCTGTCTTTTGTTCTAAACAAACTAATTTTTCTTTTATCAGGGTTATGTGATGAAATTGCTATCAAAAGCATATTGTGGAAAAGTTTAGTCATTTAAGAACCTGATTTTTATGCTCTATGACTTTTGTTGTCTACTCCAGTTAAACCCCTTCATATTCTAGAATTAATACTTTGCTTCCCTAGTGATGCAATGGTATGGAATCTTGTTAATTTGATGTGTTAGAAATGATACACATGGGAAACTGATACTGCTAGCACCAATTTCTCTCTCAATCTGTGAAAAACAAAAGAAAAAATTTATAGCACTAGTTGCCCCTAGTCCACTATCAATGTCAAGTGGGTTGAATCTTAGGGACAAGGTTCGACAATGGAAATATTTGCAAAACCCTGGAAAAAAATTTAAGGATGCTCTAATGTTTGTTTGAGATTCTAAATGTATATCAAAAAGAGCCGACTTAGCGAAAGCATCATGTCCATGGAGTTTTGGTAACTCTGAAATTTAGGTTTATTGAATAAACCACACTCCAATATGAGGTTGAGGAAAGGATGAAACCAATAATCTCATTTGAAATTTGTGTAGTATATTAAATTTAAGAATTAATGAATTAAATAATGAAAAATGAATATTCAATTATTTTTCCTTTTTAATATCACTATCAATATATCATCACCTTTTTAAATACAAAGAAGTTTGCAAGGATAAGAGTTAGTGTTTAATAATTTTCTAATTTTCTTTCCTGTGTTTTATTTTCTATTTGTTCATTCTATTGAATGAGAGAACTAGAATCAAGCCTCACCTGGGCTCAGAGTAAGATTAAACAACTTTGCTTTTCTCACTTGTTCCATGCAAAATTTAAGGCATTTTGTTAGTCCATAGCTGATTTTGAGCTTTTCTAGTTTTTAATTGGTACATAAATAGGGGTATAATAAGTAAACAGGCTTGTCGGTTTAACTGAAGCCTAGTACATTGGCCCAACCCATGTGCATTGCACTAGTTGCTAATGCTTATTAGTATTTTTGATAACATAAGAAGAATTTTTAAGATAAGGCCCTTTCTTGATCTCAAAAATTAGAATCTCCATTTTAGTGTATCTAAGGACCCATGCTTTCCAACACTTTGTCGTTGATCAAAATGGCATCATTCTCCATCCAAGCATCCCTTTGAAATTGTTCTATATATACCACATAGCTTGGGCCATTAAAGAATTTCATTCTAGGATAATAATGGATATAAAATTTGTTTTAACAATAATAACATATTAAGACAAAAACATCATTTGAACAGAAAGAAGATATTAAACCCTATGATGAATAGCGAGAGCTTTTTCCATTTATGGAACTTAACTCCAGCCATCCTCAGCTTCAGGTATTTACTCGGTTGTCATAGTACATCAAAAAAGACTTAATTCCTCCCCAAGATAATCTTCTTTTAGTGTTATGGCAATGATTATCTTCTTCAAATTATGATGTTTGGATTGACACACTCAGGCTACAATTAATTTTATTCAATGACCATCAAGTCCCTCCGACAATGATAGGTTCTAAGATCTATTGCCAGAGATGTTCAATATCTTAATAAAGTCTTTGAAATATGGTAAAATGGAGACTGCTCAAAAATCACTAATGTTGTTGATTGAGTTGGTGGAAACGGAACAGAGTTCTTGTTGCTAATTCTAGAGGATGTGGTTGGATCCATGCTCTATATTTTTTAAACTAAAATTGATTCTGTAAAGAAGAGTATGTGGGAATTTTCAATTGAGTTTATAGTCGCATTTGCTTAAGGAATGGAGAAAAAGCCTAGGATGATATAGAAGTATCAATTTATAGATAGATTGTTGGGGATCTTAATGAATAAGATTTTTAAAAAATGTAAATGAGGATATTGGAGAGAAAAATAATTACATTGTTAGGCTAGAGTGATTGGATTGATTCATAATTTTATTTCTCTATAGTAAAATAGTTTCTCTCGCATTAAAGTTATTACCAGCATATTTAACTCCTCCAAATTAGAAGAAGCATCATGTAGCACTTATCACCCTTGCAGTAATTACAAAAAATTGCTTGATGAACTTACTTAAGTTTGTGAGGCTCTATCATCATCATCATCATCATTATCATCATCATTATCATCATTATCATCATCATCATCATCATCATTATTATTATTATTTGCTTGAGATATATGGGTTTATATCTTTCTTTTTTCTCTTGATGCAATTAAATCTAGAGCAATTGGTGATAATGGTCCTAAACTCTTTCTAGGATCCCCATCCTCGCATGTGGTGGGCATCTATTAATGCAGTTAGGTCAATTTTCTAAGAGTTTGAAACCATACTTACAAACTCAGCACTATCAATGGGTGTTGCCTGCACTAGCTATATGGTTATGGATGATATTCCCCTATTACAAGTAAGTGATAAGTTTGATATGTGATTTTTGGTAATATATTTTTTTTGTTATGGAAAATTTACTCTACATATTTGTTTGTAATTTATAGCACATGCTTCTTCAGGGTTCCGCAACTTCAATGATGACTATCCCTAAGATATCTTGATGCTTTACATTGATATGATATGAAGCAAATCTAAACTCGTAAAGGTATGATACTTTTTTCCATCACCTATTTAAAAAAAATCTATTGTTGTTATTAGTAGTGTAACATCCCGCACATATTTCGCACACATGTCACACATATGTTTTGCACATGTTTCGCACACGCTTAGAATGATTTAAACATTTGTATAATGACCCAAAAATTTGTAAAACATTAGAGATTAATATATATAAATCTAGGAAGAATTAGTAAACAAACTTTATGTCATTGAATAAGTATCGAAGTCTATATTCCAACAAAATAAATGGTGAGGGAATTGGATGTCAAATAAGGAAGTTACAACTGTTTCAGTGCAAGAGGGTAGAAGCAAAAAACATTAGCTCAAGCTGATCTATCAGGAGGACTCCCAATCAATCCAACCATGGTGTCATGATTTGATTAGGCACCCCCTAATCGATTAGCCCTTCATGGATTTTTTCGGAAAGTCACTCCTTGCGACTTTTGACAATAGGGAACTTTCCAAATTATTTTGACTCTTCTAGAGTCTATAAAAACCAAAGATCTCGACCAAATTTGACACTAAATCGTAAGAAACAAATGAGAGATGAAATCAAGAGCAATTTTGGGTTTGAAAAGATTTTTGGGGCTTTTCAAAAAAAGAACTTGAAGATTCAATTTATATCCGATTTTAAATCAAAAGGTAAATAAACTAGAACACTTTGACATTGTTTTGAATATTCTTAAGTTCATAAAATACTTTGAATATCGTTGTTGAAGGAAATCATGAAGATTTTGCATTATTTTGATTCGATAGATTCTTATAATGCTGAGAAATCCGTTATGCAAATAACTTGAATTCTTTGCATTGTTTCGTAATGTTTTTAGGTTCTTAGATTCATTTGTTTACAAGTTCTACAAAGACTCATGATGGTTTTAATTTGTCTAGGTTCTTTTACCGTATTTTTAAGAAGGAAAAAATTTGTTTTAAAGGAAGCGTATGTTTTATCGTTTGTTTTTATTTTAATAAGTTCTTAGATGATTTTAATCTCTATTTTGCAAAAGTATAAGGATGTTCTACTTAGTTTTGAAAGATTAGTATGCTTTCAAAGAGAGATTTCAAAATGATTCTTAGTAAACATATTTCTAAAGATTGTTTTAAAGAAGATGATGTGCAAATCAATAGAATTACGTTTTTAGGTGGGTCAAATTCTCTTGATTTATATTTTGCTTTAAAAGATATGCATTATTTGAATGATTAAAAATTGTTTAAAAGTTTAGATTTGTTATATTTTGATATCTACTAATTTTTGTAAAGTATATATATTTGTTTTGATGAGACTATATGTTTAGGATCAGTTATGATATGAGACTCTTTTGCCATCAAAGAGGTATATTTGATGGATCCCTCTTCATCGGGTTTAAATAAATGCAATCAAGTACCCTCCTCATCGGACCACATAATTGATGATGTCTATTTGATGCTCGCCATTAGGCATGAGATAGTAGTATCCTATCATCAAATTGTTAATGGGTTTGTTTTGTTATATTATCTGTTGTATAACTCACAACACATATGGGGGATTTTTGGTATATGATTCAGTTATCTATTGTCTACCTTGTAGCATGTATAGAGGATTTTAGATATTTGTTTCAGATGGTCTCATATATGTATATATGTTTCAATTATCTGTTCAATTTAGTTTAACATTCATTTCTATATTTTAGATTATGTTTCTATTTAGTTATGCATATTGATTTCAGTTTAATCTATTATATGTTTTATCTTAGTTCAAGAAGCATTATTTTCAGTAAGTATGATAAGTAATTATTTTTTAAAGCTTGCTCCGTACCATTTTATTTATGAAATTATCCGTGTTCATTGACCTAAATATTTTAGTATATGTTAGTGTTTCGGTCATGCTTACAAAGTTGACACTGTTGTTTTTAGATAATGAAGATGACAGGGTAGACCACAGCATAGATTAGTAGAGTTTTGAGATGGAGATCTAGTTTCGTCATTTATCATTACGAGACATGAAACTTTATTAGTTTGATTCAGTATTTGTTTTAGAAACATACTTATTTAGTTTCAATACAACTATTTCAGTTTTCTTTGATGAGATGTAATGGACTAATTTGATTGATAGTTTATGGAGATGGTTTATTGGTATTTGGATTATGTTAGAATATAGTTTTAAATTTATGGATGATGGATTTTATATATAGATTATGGATTTTTATGTGAATGTTATGGAATGGTTATGATTTATTTGTATAATAACACTGCGAATGTATGAAAAATAAAAGGCGAAAAAATGTACTAGCAATTTCAATGTTATTTAAATAAAATGATTAATGTCACGTGTCAAAATTCGTAGCCATCTAGGTATGGGTTTTGGGGTGCAATAGGTACTGTTATTATTATTTTTACTGGTAGAGTGTTAAGTGGCATTTACTGGAACAACACTACTATGACATCACAATACTTTTGGTTTGAAACAACATTTATCCTTGGAATATTGCCATTTTTCTCATTTATTCTTCTACATCTCCCTGGTTCATGCTACATGTTGTTTCTATAATTAGAGTACAAACTAAACTCAGATCAAACTTTTGATTTATGTTTTATATAAATCAGTTTAAAGATTTAAAAAAAATGACTTCAGAAAAATCAAATAAAAAGTTCTAAAACAAACTTTAAAGAAACCCAGCACAAACCAGTAAAAAATATGAACTCATTTAAACAGAAATCCATCTCATATTTCTCAAAGAAATCAAATAGAAGAAACTAATTAAATCAAATTGACAAATAAACAAAACTCAAAACAATCTAAAACTAAAACAAATCTAGAAGATTTTGTTTTGTAATTACAACTTGACTAGTGTTGATAGGTCCCACCATTAACACCACCATAAGAGCTTACAACGCTCTTCTAGATAGAAGGATGAGATGAAAAGGGGCAGGCAAGCCTACAATTATGTATCTAAAGAATTCTAGGTTGTGGAAGTAAAAATCAACTTAAAAATTAACCAAACCAATATGGGGGTAGAAAGTATCAAGCTGCCTACAATTATCCAGTTGTTATTTAGTGAAATTTTGGCTATGATTTTAAAGATTCTTGAAAAAATGAGGTAAAGAGGATAATTGTAACAACAAAACACTCATCTCTCTCTCTCTCTCTCTCTCTCTCTCTCTCTCTCTCTTTATATATATTAAAACTCACTTGCAAA